>PVJA010006582.1:45017-72760 GCA_004027025.1 Myocastor coypus | reverse complement strand
GGCACACGCCTGTAATCCCAGCACTTGGAAGGCTGAGGCAGGAGGATCACTGCGAGTTCAAGACCAGCCTGGGCTACAAAAGTGAGCTCAAGGCCAGCCTGAACTGCATAGCGAGACCCTGTCTCAAAAGGGGAAAAAAAAAACAAAGTTTCAAATAAATACTTTACTAATAAAGTACAGATATGTTGATCATACATAAATATGTCCAAAATTTTCATCTTAAGCTGTCTAAATAGCAAAAGTACCTCTCTTTGTTGAATTATATTGTTTCGTGTACTTGCCAACCATTCAGACTCTATTACCATACCTTGCATTCCACCATCGCACCAACTGAAATGACCGCTAAGGTATACGGATTACCATTTAGGTTTGAAAGAATGATTCTTCACAGGAATGAGCAAGACGAAGTGCACACAGTTTGTTAGCATACACACACGAAGAAAATCAGCTTACCTCATGAAGGACAGTCTTTACACATTTCACCTTGTGCATCCACTGATGGATAGGTGGGAACATTTTTTCTTTTTTTATTTCACTTCAGTTATTGAAAATCAGAACTTTTTCTAGATTTATTTTCTCCGTGCACACTTCCCTTTTGTTTTCTCCTTAACAAGAGATTTTGGCTTCGGGGACATGTATAGACCCCATCTCTCTTTTTTTAGGCCGCTTATCAATCTGTGTGCTCTTACATGATGTCCTCATGGGTTACTACTGTTCATCAATATTTTCCTCCAATCAAATATATCATTTGAGTGATGAAGACATGAAATATCTATCACCTATCCTCTATCATCTGTCATCTATCATCTATACAAATCAAATGCAGTGGTGAAATGCAATGATCCAATGTTGACCTCATAGGGAAATTTCATTCGGCTCTTGTCCATTTTTGTACACAACCCGAATCACAGATGGAATTAAGTTAGGGAACCGAGGTGCCACTCTATAGGATGCTTAGGATGCTATCTGATATTGTGAAGCATATGTTCACTGTGCAATGTTTAAATCAGGTTGAGCCCATATATCTGCCCCCAGACACACCCTTAGGCTAACACATTTGTTTGGCCCATGATCAGAGCAGAATCAGTACAGAGCTGGGCGTCTCACAGGAAGAAACATGGTAGGCGGGGAGGTGAACACGACATGCACAGTCCATGGCAGCTGAGATGCTGAGTGGGGGAACAGTTCCTGAGGGGAAAGGCAAAAAGGCACATACAGCCTTCAGGTCATACATCTGTCACATGCACAGGAAGGTGAATATGTTTTAGTAGGCAGTCAGTGTTTCTTAAATTGATTGACTTGGCATAGCATGATTAATGGCCCCAATTAAATTAAGTCAAAAGCATTGATATTCTTTTCTTCTAGCCTTTAGAAGCACATACTGATGGATATTTTCTGTAGAGATCATGCCATACATTAGCACACCAAACACCTTACTTTTAACTGTAACTGAGTCCTCACTGACCAGATTTTCCTCTACCTTGATTTCCTTACGTTCTGATCATTGTCATCTGCTCTGAAGTCCTCTGAAGTCAGTAGCTGTGTCCCATATATAGCGACAGGTGGCGCACACACTGAGTTCTTTCGGTACTTTCCACACAAGGATCACTTGACCCTCTCGCCCAGTTTTGTTACAATTGATTTTACTCTAGTTCATTTTCTTATTGAGCGCTATTAGCTATTTTCCAGGATTTTCACAAACTTCCCCATCAATTAAGAACATATTTCACATTTTATTTTTGTTTTCTTACATTCTTTTGTAATTTTTTTTTTTCAACTTACATGGGATTCTTAGAGGGAAGTTAGACATCTGTGAAGCTTTTGACTGACTTTTCAATAAGATATTGCTGGGAGAATTAATTGTGAAATTTCTGGAAACATCACTTTTTATGTTTATCATAATAAAAATTTCAATACGTATAATTTGCAGTTAGTTCTCCCTATATGTTATGTGACACCAAGAAATAGAAGCTGCTGCTAGAAAAATGGCTGTAAGGTGGAACAAAGGAAAATAGCAAATATTTTCAAGGGACCCAGTCGTCTCCTGAAGATCCCATGACATTCTACTAGGGCCAGCACCTAAGAGGGTACTAAAACAGCACAGGCTAGACATGAAGATCCGCTCCATGTAATGCATCATTGAAAGCGCCATGGATGCTGCCCTGTGTAACTCCAAAAGTAAGACATGAATTTCCTATAGAGGATGCTTTGTTCGCAGCTGAATGTGTAATTATATCCTAGAAGAATAGAAAACTACAAAATATACTTCATGGAAGAAATAGTTTTGCATAGTTAAATGGATAGGTAAAGGTTGACGCAGAGTTCACACAGAAAGGAAAAGCTGGGCTAAGGTATTTCTTTGCTGGAAGGACGTCATTGTACATTGACAGTGTTAAGGATCATTCATTTCATCTTAATTTGAAAATTGTCAATTAAATGTGCCGCAGCAGAAAAAAGTATCTTGAGTGATTTTCATCTTACATGTTGACTGTGACAGCCCCAGTTTTATGTCATTGAGAGCTATCTATAGTGATAGAATTAACGGCAATTACACTTTCTTAATGAGATTCCTCCTAAGAGATTCAACAGGATATTAGCACTGGAAGAGAACTATAAGGTTTAATAGAGATATTTAAAATGAAACTTTAAGAAAACATTGTTGTTTCAGAGTATAAAATTAAAATCAGCAAAAAAGCAATAAAATGTTGCCTAGAATTAAATGTCAGCTACTAATACTCAGGTTTAAAATGAATTTTTGAATACAATGCATCAACAAAAATGTTGGGAATAAATTTTCCTAGTGTGAATTGGATATTATGTATATACTGACATGGCAGTTATGCATTTCAGTTTTATATTAATCAAAATAATTGTGACATATTTTTAATTATACATTATGTCTTCACTACATCTGGCATTCTCTACTCTGGTAAGGCCTAACACTACAATATCAGATATTTGCATCTGTGTGTATGTATGTATGGTACTCGTTAACTAAAAATTACCCAGGATCATCTGTGGGACTCACCTTTGGATTTTAAGATCAAGATTTTAGATGCTCCTGATTGCATAATATATTTTTATCATGGAAGAAAAAATAATGTACAAATGTAGTGATTCTTAAATGATCAGCTTAGGTATACTGTAAATAATATCCACTTCCAAATATGATTAAATCCAGCATCATTTATGTGGAATTATATGTTTACCAATGAAATGGTATGCAGTCTTGGTGGAAGAAAAACTAAGACTTGTACTGAAAAGTAAGCTTGAATCATTGTTTTTGCTCTGAATGCCATTTATGCTTTTCTTTCATTACTTCTTATTCTCCTAAGAACATCCAAAGTAGCTTTTTGTATATTAATACTTAGCTGACTAGAAGAACTATTATATGCAATGGAACACTGAACTTTCATTGGGACATACAAGGTCACAATTGTTCTATTCAGGATTTTTATTGCATGTGACATTTTCTTATGGTATTGTTATGTCCTTGAGTTTCATATTTGTCAATGTGTCAGTGAGCATTATTCTTTCCAGCCAAGTTTCCCTCCTTCAGATTATATTTGAAACAATTATGTTCTAGAGGAGGGAATATAAAATAGACCAGCAAATGAAGTCCTCTCTACCTAAAATCAGAGTTATCCCTACATAAAATCACATGGAATGAGGTGGGTAGGTAACAATAACCCAGAAGAAATTGGAAATGTACTCACAAAATAGGAGGCACAAAATAAAAATTGAGACATAGAGATAATTATGCATCACTATCTTTCTTCCTTTGTCTATATCACCTATGTTAATATAGCAATATTCTCTGCACAGTCCATGGAAGACAATGATAACTACAGACAGAAAGATGATGCATAGAAGACTGCACAGATATTAATATGTTGCATGATCAATCTAATAAATATTTAAAATTGTGGGTAAATGTTAAAGTTTAAGAATAAAAAGCTGTGTTCAACACTTAATCTTGAAAAATTCTGCTAATAGAAATATCCAAGGAATTATTTTCTTTAAAAATTTTCCACTCTAAAAATGCTTAGAAGTTGTATATGTAAGCACGGAACTATCCACTGTCAATCTAGAATTTTTATGAAACAGTCCCAAAATTTCTCAGAGAGATCAACAGATACAAAATGTGACTAAACTACATAGTGCATGCTTGCAGTGTAAAATAAATCACAGTAAAAGACACACTGACATTTATTCTTCTCAGAATAATCTGTCAGATTTTGAGGCATTTGCCCCTTGTCTCAACCACTTCATGAAGTCATTCTGGATGTGCTCTTTGTAGTCCTGCATGCACGGTGTGATCACACAGTGTGTCTGCTGAGGGCCAGCTAAGAGAATTACAGGCCAAGGTTGTCACCATAGTTCTCCATTGTCATTATGCCTGTATCTGGCACTCACAGATTTCCTTTTTATATAAAAAAAAAACTGTAAACAAAATTTCATACCGAGTATATCACTGTGGTACACTGCTCTTAATTTCGGGGAGGGAATATGCAGAGGAGAAATAATTGGGTCAAATGGGATCTCTAGTCCTAGTTTTCTGAGGCATCTCCATATTGAATCCACAATAGTTGCACCATCTACACTCCCATCAACAATGGAATAGGGTTCCTTTATGCATAGAGCTCCTCCAGCATTTACTTTTGGTTGTCTCCTTGATGATAATCATTCTCTCTGGGATGTGATAGAATCTCAGTGTTTTAATTTCCATCTCTAAAATAATCAATGAGCTTGAACATCTTTTCATGTATTTATTTCTTGTTAGTATTTATTCATCTGAGGAGTAGGTATTTACCTCAGATTTCCATTTTGGGTTAGATCTTTGCATTTTGGGAGTCATATTCCTTCAATTATTTATATCTTTCAGATAGAAGTCCTTTGAGGGACAATTGGCTAATTTTTTGCCCAGTGCGTAAGTTGTCTTTTCATTGCTGGTGATTTCTTTTAATGTTTGAAATCTTTTTTAAGGAAGTTATATGCCAGTTATTGATTCTTTGAAGTATTTCCTATGAAGTTTGGATTCTGTTCGTGAATTGGCTCCCTACTTCTCTGTCTTCACAATTTCTACTTACTTTATTTTCCAGTATATTTAGTATTTCTATTTTAATATAGAGATTTTTTCATCCACTTTCACATTAGCTTAGTACATGGCAATAGAAATCGATCTAGTTTTAGTTTTGGGGATGTGGAGCTCCAGGTTTTTAGCACCATTTATTAGAGAGGCTATCTTCATTCCAGTGACTAAAGTGGTTGACAAAAATCCAACACGGATTCATGAATTAAAAAAAAAAAACATGAAATAAGAATAGATGGCTATTACCTCAACCTGATAAAAGCCCTGATGACAAACAGCCAACTTTAAATAAAGGGACAAAAACTGGAAGCCTTCACTCTATAATCAAGAACTGGTCCTGATGTCCACCATCACAATTCATATTCAGTAATTCTAGAAATATTTGTCAGAGAAATTAGAGAACAGAAATAAATAAATTAAAGATAGGAATGGAAGGAAATTATCATTGTTTGCAAATGATATGATATTATACATAGAAGACACCACAAACACTTCACCAGAAGACTTTCAGATTTAATAACCAAATTAATTAGATTAGCTGGATATAATTTGAACACTAAACACTCGATAGCACTTCTATATGCACATAACAGACTCATGGAGAGAAAAAGTAGGAAAACCACACCTATCACAATAGCATGCAAAAATATAAAAGTAAAATAAAATAAAACCCAAACATACCTAGTAATCAATCTCAGAAAGGAAAGAAATAATCTTTCAGTTGAAAACTATGATACTCTGCATAAAAAAATCAAAGAGATTTTCATAAAATGAAAAGGTCACTTACTCTTGTAAGAAAAATCATTTGAGTAAATGGTGACTCTCCCTAAATTGTTATACAGATTTAATTCAATCCAGATCAAACTGTCATCAACTTACTTCACAGAACTAGATAAAACATTCTTAAAATTAATTTGGAACCAGAAGAGACATAAAGTAACAAGAGCAATTCTGGACAACAAAGACAAGACAGGGGGATTCACAATCCCTGACTTGAAATTATACTACAAAACTACTGTGATAAAATCAGCACAGCACAGTTTAAAAACCAAACCTGAAGACCAGTGCAGTATATTGCAAGATAAAAATCCTCACACTTTTGGTTCTTCCAAAAGTTGAAACTCCATGAAATATATTTTAACAGAACTGTTTCTAGCATTATGGAAAAAGGCAGGTCTGAGCAAAGGCTAATTGAGGGTGTGTTTTGATGTCAATTCACATTGAAACAGTTGGAGATATTAAGGAAGTAGCTAGAAAGACCATTTGGAATATGTGGCAGAGGTTCTTGAACAAATATGTGTGAATAAGCCCATAAATCTTGCAGGAAAATGAACTTAGAAGGACATTCTGGAACATCTGAGCATTTTGCTTTCATTAAAAGCACAGACTTCTTTGAAGAAGGTTATTAATTAGCCAAAAAATGTAAAACAAATGGTAATAGGATATTAAAAATGAATGCATTTAATATTCTTCATTAATAAAGAAATGCATTGCAAAATATAAAATGATAAGTGAACCAAGTGGTACAAAATTAAGGAGTATACCAAACAAAAAATTATAATAGAACATTTCTCCAATGGGATAAATTTCAGAGCAATATGTGAAAAGGAACTAAATTAAGACTGCACTAAAAAAAATTGTATAGTTGAAGGAATGGCAGGAAAGTTTTCATTAGTCTTTCAAAATACTTACTTGGAAAGAAATATGTGCCAGATTTGTTTATTTTATTTATTTATTTATTTGTTTGTTTGTTTGTTTGTTTGTTTGTTTTTGAGGAGGGGAGCTGGCTGAGGCTACCTTAAGTGCAGGTTTCACGCTCCATGTGTTGGTGGGGACGCAACCGCGGTCCACAGCATCTGAGAGTTTGCTGAATCATATGCTTTAACCAACTGAGATACCTGGCAAGCCCCTTTATCTGCCACTTTTGACAGCCTAGATGAACCTAAGGACATTATATACAATGAAGTATGTTATATACAGAAAGATGGAGACTGCATGAGCTGGATTCTAATCAGGTTGAAGTCAGTTTTAGAAAATAGAATGTTGGTCACAGGGTGACAGAGTTGGGGCAGTGTTGCTAAATGAGTATAACATTTCAGTTAACTAGAAAGAATAAGTTCTATTCTTATAAATTTCTAAAATGGTGGGTTTTAAGTCTTACCATTGAAAAAAATTATTGTCTGAAAAGTCATATATTTCTTAATTAGTTTCATGTAACCATTCGAAAATGCACCCCTGTTTAAAACAACATGTTTCATATATATATATATATATATATATATATATATATATATATATATATATGTGTGTGTAATTTACATTGTAGTTTAAACTACAATGTAAACTAATTGTAAACTAACTGTAAACTACAATTAATCAAAACATAATTTGAGGAAATTCATTTTTGTAGATTGGTATTTGATGGTTATATCTAGTATAAAAATATTATCAAAGATTCAGTAATTAAAGCTAAGTCTTTTCAAGAGCATCATTCTAAGAAAATAAAGGTAAATTGTAACTAAGACAGGAACATGAATTTTGGGTGGTAGTTTTGTCCTATTTTAAAAGCAGAAAAGTTTATCCGTTGTAACATTAAGAAAGATCACACAAGTAGGAAGAGAAACGGTTTTAGACTTGCTCTTATGTAATACAAGGAGTTTCTGCTTGATTGCTTCCATTTCATTAAAAGACTCAATATATGTAAAGCTCTTAGAGCAGTGTCTGGCACGAGAAAATATAATGTAAGTGTTAGTTATTAATATTTCTCAATGAAGTATGAAGCAAAGTCGTCAGCTGAAAATAACTGGGGTGACAGAAAATGTGAGAAGAAAAAACTATGGTGAGCTAATCACTGAACAGAACCCCATTTCTTTCCTCCTCGAGTCATGTTTCTGTTGTTTTTTCTTGTATAAAAAGAGTTGTGTTCTGTGCGATTTCATTGGCCTGACTGTCATCTTGTGCAGATTCTGCCTTGCACAGGTCAGTAAGTATATCACACAGACAGATTTCAAAGGACATTACTTTGGTAATTCCCACCAGGTATGGTTATTCCCACCTCAGTTTGCTCTCAGTGGTGATCACATAGAACTGAGTAGGTGGTTTCTACGTGCCGCTCCAGTCCTTAACTTACCAGGGCAAAGTCTGTTTATTTCCGATGTGAAAGATGTCTTTATTCCATCATTGCCATGAGTACAGGAGTGCTTTGCCACACTGAAAGTTTAATTTCTCTTTAGTCTACATAAGCCTTGCTTTCCAACTCAGATGTTATTAACAAGGTGATGCATTAACCACCACCCATCACCCCTTCATCTTACTGGCATATCAATTTAAGATAGAATTGTGAAACAAAAGAAATATTGACTTGCTCTGGTTAGAGACGATGTAGCACAAGTTCCTAGACATTGTCAATTGTGCAATCTGTGTCAAGTAAATTAATATATCTTTAAATCAATTTCCACATCAATTAAATATGGATAATAAGAGCACTGATCTCATGAGGTGGTGTGGGGCACTTGTAATAATGATTAAAAGTGTGCTTTCAAGTGAATAAATGCTTCATAAATGGGAGCCCTTTATAAAATGCAAACCCATAAAGGGATAGTATTAAGTGGGTGAAGTGAAGGGCCAAAAATAGAAAAAACAATTTAGCTCAGCAAATGGATAGAGAAAGTAAAAAAGTATGCTGTGCTTTCTTAGAGCATCTCAATGAGTCTACGGGCATTTTTAGACCAACTCGGGAGGAACTTCCTCAAGTGGCACATCAAAAATCAAAATCTGTTCTCCACTTCATTTCCCAAGTTGTTTATAGGAAAGATGACAAGTTCCATGTGGGAGGACTATAAATAGATTTTCCATCCAAGCTGGCAACTTCATACCACAAAAAGGACAAGATTATCTGTTAAGACTCCAGTCGGATTCTATTTTACAATTTGCTTAGTACTAAATGTTTGTTAATGTAAACATTCATTTATAACTATTGATTGGTAGAGGTCACTGACTTGCTTTCTGAGGCAGAAAGATCTGAGGATGGCACAGTATTTGGGTGGTAAGTGGGTGAACACTAAAAGAACATTTGTGTTGGTTCTGAGATTTGTTTTGTACTCTTCTCCTATCCACTTGAAAATAACAGAAGTAGACATGGAAAAATATTGATATTTGAGGCAAAGGGAAAAGTGCATGCAAGGGATTGCCAATAAAATAGAATAATTTAGGAAACAATCAAACCCATGACTGGTGTCAATGTGTCAAGTGAACTACAGAGAATTTGTCCCACAAAAGCATTTTTAGTCTTCATTTTTTTTTTTTTTTTTTTTGAGTCTTGATTTTGGAGAGGGAGAGAAACAGAGTAAGACATTTGCCTAGGATACTCTTCTCTCATTGCTGGGACAGATATAAGACACCCAAAATGAAAGAAGGAAGGGTTTATTTGGGTCACAGTTACTGGAGGTTTCTGTCCATACTTGGCTTTCTCAAAGGCAGACAGCCCATGGCAGAGAGCAGCATTTCGTTGCAGTGCCAAAGAACATAGAGCAAAGGGAGTGGAGGCTAGCTAGCCTCTCTCCCGTGTTTACATTATAATAGAATATTTCTCTCTTGAAGCCTGCTGATCATGGACTGCATCCTCTGAAACCATAAACCAAATCAAACCTCTCCTTCAAGTTGTGGCTGTCAGAAACTGTGCCCTAGTGGAAGGAGCTCTACACTTTTCTAAGTTAATCTTAGGTTAAAGAAGCAAACAGAAACTTTAAAAAGTAGCAATTATTATTCATTCATGAGGAATGAATAATAAGATTATGAGTGATAATGAGGCCTAGATTATATGATATAAGATTATCTCAGTTCCCAAAGACACCAGTGTTAACCATAATTAATTAACCCATATATCTAATATTTTCAAAAGTATCAAGCCACAGTCACTTTGAGGGCCAGTATATCTATTATCAATTTGCCCTTTCCTACATATTAACTTCAATCTATTTTCCACAGTTTAATTACCTGTTTCCATTAATGGAAGAGAGTATAGTAGCTGGCTATATACAAATGATGGCCACTGAGGAAAGTATCGAATATATATCAAAGAAAATCTTATTGAGTGTATTTAGGCCAAGTGTCCATCTCTGAAAACAATTTCTATCAACTGAGAAATGACTAATGAGGCAGCAACCATTCAGTGTGTGGGATGAGGAGAGAAAGCCTCCCTTGAGAACTAGTTAAAGATATGAGGGGTTATCATAAAAAGTAAGCAAGAGTTTAGAATAAAAATGTACAGATGGTGCTACTACATGAGAGTTGCTCAAAAATTTATGTTGAGCTTTATGCAGTATATCTTGTAATAGACATATTTTTGAGACACCAAAGGAAGCTCTGGAATTAAGTTATAGATTGAAATCATGGACAGATGGATACCAGTTAGAAGCTCTTGCATTATTTTTATTATTTTTCAATGATTTTATCCTGACTTGCCTTTCCACATTAGCTATAAGTAGACACAATAATTTAAAACTTAATTTGAACAAATGTCTGGCATTTAATCTATCATACTGACTTTAATTCCTTGGAAAATAAAACTAAAAGAGTCTATCAGAAGATATGGTATTTGATATTTTCCATTTTATTTTTAAATTTTAATTTATTTTAATTAAAATTAAATTAATTTCAGCAAAAGTATAAAACAAAAGATGTACATATTGATAACACAAAAGTTTTCTCAATACACGTAGTCTCTATGTAATATTTAAATTCAGTCAAACATCTATTTTTCTCAAGTATTTGTCAGTCATGGGGTGGGTACTTCTAGAGTTTGACATTAATTCATGATCAAGTCTGAGATTATGGATCAGATAGCCTGAATGCAACTTAAAGGAGGCAGACTTCCTTTCTGCTGTCATTGTTGCTGCTACTTCTGCATTTTGCTGTTTTCCTGCCATGCCGCGAAAGGTTGTCCTCGGCCATGTGCCACTCTACCTTGGAGCCAGCTGCCTACAGACTGAAATCTCGAGTAACTGTGAGCTAAATAAACCTTTCCCACCTTCACTTTGAGTGTTGGATGGTTGTCCCAGCAACAACAGAAGAGTAATCAAAACAAACTTATTTTGTCTCCAGACATGATGGACCTCACAAAGTATGTGTCTTTATGTGTTTACTTCCGTGATAGCCATTTCCTGTGTTATCTCAAAGATAATATGATTTTGCATGGTGGAATAGTGTTCAGTTGGGTTTATGACCACTTTATCCATTCTTTGAGTAGTGGACACCTAGGTTGTTTGCACTTGTATCTGTTGTGGAGAGTGCTATAATAAGTTCAGGAGTACAGCTTTTTTTCTGACATGCTAACACCATTTCCTCTGCAGTAGTGGGATTGCCAAATCATAATTTAGGGGGAAGTTTCCATCCAATTTCCATAATGGCTCTAATAATTTCCATTCCCAGTAATCATGTTCAAGGGTTTCTATCTCACTTTCTTTCTGCCTCTACATATGTAGGTAGATAGGTGGGTACGATAGATAGATGATAGATAGATAGATAGATAGATAGATAGATAGATAGATAGATGGATAGATGATAGATAGAAAGGTAGATAGATAGATGATAGATAGAAAGATAAATAGATAGATAGATAGATAGATAGATAGATAGACAGATAGGATACAGTATGTATACTCCCTAATCATTGCTCTTTTGTTATTTCCATTACTAAAATTTCAAGTCATGCCTTCATTACAAGATCAAGCCAGGAGGGGAGACAAATGCCTCCAATCCCAGTTCTCAAAAGGCTGAAACAGGAGGATTACCTTGGCTTTTAGGCTACATGAGATACCCAGAGTGTTTGGGCTAGCCTGAACTACACAGCAAGGCCATATGTTTCTCAATAAATTAACAAATAAGCAAGCAAAGAAGGCAAAAGCAGTGTACTCAGCTACAGAGATGAAGAAAATAATGAAACAAATTTCAGTAATTATATTAAATTGGATGTATCTGTACCTTTTCTCAAATACCCTTAAATCTATTATGGAAAAAGTCAAGAACAGCTATGCAATTGATAGAGTTTTGTTATGTAATTGAGACAGTTTGAATGCATTATTTAAAAAACAAACATTGAAAAACTGAAGCTTTTCACTTGAACAACTTGACAAGAGTCCTTGTTTTAAAATCTAGCAGGATAAATGTCATTTTCTTTGAACCTAAGTAGTAAGAAGTACTTTGTTTTAATAGGTGTATGTGTTTTAAATGAAAGTGATATGATCTCAAAACACTCACACTAAACCAGAATTACAAATGAATGCTTTTATGCTAGATTGGCAAATGGCAAAAGAGAAAACATTTAGCACTGTAAATATCCTAACAAGCATAAGTGTTCTATAATGGGCACATTTTCAAAGAAAACCTGTATTAACTTTATATTAGTAATTATTCTAAGTCATCTGGATTAATGGTAATGATAAATTAATTTTCAAATATAGCTGTGAAAATAAGAATTAATATAAACATTAATTCAATTGATTGAATCTGTTCCAAAAGCTCATTTAACATTGAATACTCCAGTTAACAGACACTAAACATATAGCACCATATTTCTCTACAAACAATTCTCAACAGAAATGGTTAGTAGAGAATTTGCGTCTCTGTGTGTATGTGTTTATGTCCTGGAGAGAATTTCACCTGGAAGTACCTATATTCATTCTCTCTCTGTATCTGTATCTGGCTCTGTCTGTCTCTGTCTCTGTCTCTGTCTCTGTCTCTCTTTCTCTCTCTCTTTCTCTCCCTGTCTCTCTCTGTCTCTCCCTGTCTCTCTCTCTCTCTCTCTCTCTCTCTCTCTCTCTCTCTCTCTCTTTCTCTCTCTCTCTCTCTCATTCCTTGTACCTGGGATGGGATTATATTGAAGTTTGTGTAAGCTACAGGTCCTGCAAACCTACTAGTCTTGCATCACAATATTTCAGCTGCCAACATTGAATTTTAGGGATTGGAATAACTAATGTTTAAGTAGTGCTCGTAGCAATGAAGCAGGTCCACTGTGCACTGAGTACCAACCCATCAGAACCTAGGGAGAAGGGACCTACACACCACAAGTTCCATGAAATGCATTTGTTATTTATGGGTTGGCAGATGGGTCACCAAAGTTAGATTTCTGCACCCTGTCCTCACAGTCTCAGAACTACCATTTGCATGTCTAACCCTTGCAAGAACCTGAAGGATCATTGAAAGTGTAACCTGACTAGCGTTTCAAGAAAAGGAGTGTAATAACTGGGGCTCAGGGACAGCCGGGGTCTCTTACTGAAAATGCCAGAAAGCTGGGATAGGGGAATCTCGGAAACCTGGGACTCCAGATAATGGATGGCAGATTCACCTGTGGGCTCTCTGTTTGTTGCATTCTCCCTTGCTTGGAATGCTATTGGTTGATCCCTAAGTGAGCCCTATTGATAGGGAAGGAATGGAAGTTAATGGAGAACGTGGTCACGTTCGTGACTAACCACATGGTCCTCCTTTGCTGAAGTGTTTATGCACGAGATCATACTGACTACCCTAACTAAAGCTGACTTGCTTCAGGGGTTCGCTGCTCACTGAGGGACAAATCTTGTTTAGTCCCCTGAACTACTTTTACCGGGTCTTCTTGTTATTCCTTTCAGCACCGACACATAACAAAAGCAGCCTACCCTGGCTGCTGTACCCTGGGAATGGTGTGCTCAACCAAGGTGTTTTGCTCTGAGGGACAGGAGCCGAGCCCAACTATTTTGGCCAGCTGTCCTTTATCTCAGCGCACAGCCCCCTCAGCACATCTAGAGATAATCTACTGTGACCCGTCCGGCAGGTCATTACATGGGTTCTCACCTGGGGAAGGAGTGGGGATGAAACAAGGATAGGGAAAGAGACACAAGAAATGGAAACAAGACAGGAGGTCTGATCAAGTCTCGTTTATTGAGGAAGCGAATGGTGTTTAAGGATGATAAGGGAACCGGAAACTACGTCAGTGGTTACCTAGCAACCGGGGGAGGTCTTAGGAACTCGGAAGTCATGGAAAGCAGAGGCTCATATTGCTGTAGGCTGGGAATGAGAAGTTCCTGGCCAGGCTAGATTTGTGCTTTCTTACAAGGGGATCTTTTAGCTCCCCACACTTCTGAAGTAGAGAGGTAAAGGCTCAGTGCACATCACATGGAAAGCTACCTGGCAACGAGAAACAAAGTTCTGAAAAGCATGAACTACATTTACTTCCTATAGAAAAGCAAAACTGATTATTCATCACTCAGTATGAAATTAAATCTAAGAGGAGTAAAAGAATCCTCAGAATTTTTTCAGAACCTAAGAATATGTTCAAAGGTCCAGAAAAGTGGCCTTTATTATCCTTAAAAGCATTAATGATTAATGCCTTGTCCTGACTGCACTAATGCTTTCTGTATAGGTTGTGAGCCAAGATTAAAAGCAGGTTTCTGAACCTTTATGCTTCTACCAATCGTGTTCACAATAGTTAACAAAGTACACATACAAAAATGTTCATCATAATAAATTTCCATGTTTAGATATGGATTAGAAAGCTCTGTTTCCAATTTGTCTTATTTTCAGCATAGGAAATGTGTACAGGACTGTCACAAGATACTCTGAAATGACTCCAAGTTATTTCTGGCAGAGATACATCCAAATTTATACATTTCCCTCTAACGTATCTGGAGGTAAAACTATATAAAATACATGAGAAAAACAAGGAAATGCCATACGATGAACGAAATGACTAGTTTTCACAACTAAGAGAAGCTGCTCTGCCTCGTTCCAAATCCGTCCATGAAACATTAAGAATCACACAAACAATCAGCAAGGCTTTTTGCAACTCTTTGTTGCTCAAAACAAGGAAGCCTAGCAAAGAATCTGAGCTAGAGACCTCCTAAATAAATGGATTTTATTGACCTTCAACTTTGTATAGTTCTTGAAGCCACACTAATGAATTTATGCTTCATTATAATGTGTGTGATCATGAAATTTTGTGGCTACTTTTCAAACATTCTATAAAACATATACGTCAGAATTAAAAATCTGGGGCAGGTAAGATAGCTCCATGACACAAGTGACTACCTGGCAAGGGCAAGGTCATGAGTTCAAACCCTAGTCCTGCAAGAAAAAAAAAAAAAAAGAAGAAGAATTTAAAAACTAACATCATAGAAATATGTTAACTCCTTATTCTTCAAACAAACAAGTGTCTCTTTTTTAGAGAAGATATTTAATCTCGACTTGATAAGGTTTTCTATATATTAATATATACTTTTAGATTTAATGTGTGCATTCATTCTAATTTAAATGTGCTACTCAATGTATGTTTCTCTCTAGTAAACTCTTTTTCATAGGAGGAGAAAGTTTATTATGCTACACCCATGTTAAACATTGAAAGTTACTGATAAAGCATTTAAGAACCATCTTCTAAAAATCTAGTGAATAGGTGGGTATGATAGTGTATGTCTACAACCTCAGAAATCAAGAGACTGAGGCTGGAGGATCTCCCGGTGTTAAAGGCCAATGTGGGTTACATAGTGAGAACCTGTCTCAAAAAAGAAAAAAATATCTAGAGAAGACACTATGAATGTTTAAATTATCCAATTAAGTAAAACCGCATGCTTATTTCCATGGACATTACTTGAGTTAACTGTTTTATGAAATATGAATCTACTGTTTTGATAAGCCTTGTGTTTATGCTTTTGAAGTCTTCATGGAATTCGGTAGCAGCATTCCTTCTCAGGCCTAGGAACCAAGGACTATCGAGCTGATATTAAAGTAAATGAAATGAGGCTCTCTAGCATTTATTTATTTACCCATCAATATCATAGCTCATGTCTTACATCTGGAAGTCAAATGCCCTGGAAGTGTATTTTAATTTACTTTCATTTTGAAAGATCTTCAAGATATGAAATATATCAGCTCAGATTATGTGAAAAGTATTTGCAAGGACCTCAGCTGAACTCATGGCCTTGCCCCTGAATGACTCCAGGAAACAGAATAGCACTATGTTAACTCATATTGAAGACTGTTGTATTAGAATGATATCTCTAGAAAAAAAAGTACAAAGGAAGAATTTGAACCAAAATATTTCAAAACCAGTATGTTCATTTGCAGAGGGCTCCACAATCGGACAATAGAACTTTGTCTTCAGTCTCAGGAGATACTTTTGGACTTGGGGCTTGCGTTGCTACCACAGCTATCAAGAATTTAGTGACTCTTAGAGATGGATTAAATGCACTTTGTATGATGGGATAAACATGAGGTTTAGGGGCTCAGGAGGGTAATGTTGGGTTTTCACTCTCAAAAGGTCCCCAAGGTCTATCACTGAGAAATGGGTACTGGTAAATTGGGGCTGGTCTCTAAGGACACATGTTGGAAGAACGTGATTTCATTTCCAGGGCCACTTTCTTTCTGATTCCTGGTCAGCATAGGAGGAACAGTATTTCGTCACAGGAATGGAGAACCTGACTGATAAAACATTCTGTTATATCAGTTGTGAATGTTCTGAAACATTGAAGTTTCAGAAAATTTCCCAACTACACATTACGGGCTCACCTTCTTCCCAGATCTCTTCTGCTTTTCAAGCTACACCTCCTTTTTTTTCCCCTCTATCTTCAGCTATTTTTGTTTTCTTTCAATGTTGCAGCCCCCACATCTTTTCTCTAGTTTGAGGCATAGGGTATTTTCTTCCATTATTTAGTCTTCAGCAAAATATTTAGAAGGCTATAGATCTCACATATTCTCTCTGATTGCGTCTTCTTCTACAAAGAAAATGAAGGATACTTCTTTATTTTTTCTCAGAACACACAGAGTTACTTTACTGTTCACGGACTGTACCTTGCAATTTTAGATTTCTTTTGATATGCAGTATAACTCTTCACTAAAACGTATTTGTTTTGAGCACAAATATTTTATACATTTTGTGCACCCTATTGTAATGAGTACAAAACAATCTTTGCAAAAGAGCATAATTAGTAGAGGGTAGTAATCAATGAATATATGTTTAAGTATTAAAAAATGATATAATAAGTAAATTAATTTCCTGAGTATCTATTATAAGTATATGATGAATCAGATATATCAATACAAGGAGAGATCACAGTCTATAAAATTATAGTGCCAATTTATACATTTGTAAATTATAAAATTCAAACTCAGAAGTATAAAAATTATTCCAAATCACAGAATTAATAAGTTGTAGGCATACGTTGAAGCTGAGAACTCTAAAGCTACACCTTAGCTTCAAAGTGTTCTGTCACTATTTAAATAACTTTTCTTTGCAAAGTAATATATGAGTTTGCCTGTACATCAGATTTAGTATAAAAATAGTTTAAATGTATCATAACAGATTTTCTTCTTGCTGATGCTTGATTCCATGCTAGTGTGTTGTATCCTTTATTCTGTACAGAATTTAAAATGCGTGAGCTCACTCTGTATCTCCCTAGGGACATCATCACAGAAACCACCAAAAGTCTCTTATAATCAAGTTGTCACTAAATTTTGTTGGTTTCCTTAGTAACATAACTATTGCTGACACTGATAGCCTGGAGACAGGTTACTTCTAAAGATGAGCATATGTTTCATTTCTTTCAAAACCTTTTCTGGCTCCCACAGTAGAACATTTTCCAAGACTTAGTGAGTACTGATTGTTTATACAATGGCATTTTTTCCTAAAATGCACACATCAGCTTGTCCATCTTGTTCCCTCTAAGAGACCATTTTGTTTCTCTGCAATAATGGATAGATTTTTCATTTATTAAATTGAAAATTTTCTCTGTTTTTTTCTGTGAGTAATGTTAAGCCAGCACAGGACTTGTAATTTCATAGTGAGTCAATAACTCAACTTCATAGTTTCTTTTGAAAAACGAGCAATGGGGCATTTGTTTCCTATAGAATCAGTTGCCTCTAGCATCCACAGTGTGGTATCTTTCTTATAAAAATAAGGCATTTTAAATATCCCTCATAGCTTTTCTTTTCTTTTCCCCTCATAGCTTTTCTGATCAGCTTTGCAACTACAATTCTTAAACCTTATTTTATCGTTTATTTGATGAATCTGTCAGATTATTTTAACACTGACCTCATAAAAGTTTAATGACAAAACTATGAATATTAAAATGTAAGGAAACATACTGACTGTGACTACTTTTCATTTAGATTTTACTTAAATCGCAGAATTTAAATTATTTTAATACATCGGTACTCTCTTAAGCCATACACCATCTTGACTTGAATATTTTAATCATTAAAATAATCTCATTATTTAAATGAGGAGAAAACTGACTCTAACCTCATGGCATGTTTCAGAGAATGCTATTGGTGGCAACATCCTCTGTCTGAAACAGAGGTTCCATAGAAGTTCCTTGACAGCCCAAAAATTGAAGGACCATTAAATTCTTGCAACTTTAAAGGTTCCATAAGACTTAGGACATGGGTAGAATTTGGCTTAGCATACAACATTCATTCAAAATTTACACTCTTCTTAATTATTCATAGCTATCTTGGTATTATCTTAGAGTATCTAACCCAGATACTTCCATGTCTGGATAGCACTGACCTAAGGCATAATAAGAGCAAGGATGGCTAGAAATCAGCAAACAGTACTACTTTACATTGTGAATTACCAAAAAAAATTAATGTGGATCTTCATCTCTGAACACCACAAAATCTTCACTTATCCTTTTATGTGCCTTAAGCTCACTGCAAAGGAAACAATGAAATGTGAATTTCATCAATAAATAATTTTTGATGATGAGACTTTCTTGCCTGATTACCTACCTTGACCACTACCATCCTTAATGCAAAATCCAGCCAATTCAAACAGCTCTTTGCAATAAGGCCAAGAATCTAAAGCCAAATTCAGAAATTCTCAAGAGATGCTTAATTACTCACAGGTGATGTTGCTAAGCAACCACTTCACCTGATTCGACTGCTTCACCTAAGTGTGGTGCTCAGTCTGCTCCACGGTTACAGAACATTCAAAGAGAAGGAGACGCACTGTACAAAAGCATTTATTTTAAATCCGACGAAAATTGAGATGTAAGATAAGAGACTTTAAAATTTAGCTACAAATTTGAAGATTTGCAATCATGTTTTAAAATACTTTTTACCTCTCTGGCATGAGAGATTATTCTGCTGAACAGACGCTGAAGGTGGAATTTTAATGAGAATGAAAGGATTATTGGAAGATAAAATGTTAGACTTCCATACCTAAATGGTAAAGAGCAGATGTGCCTGACAGCATGATCAATAGCCTATGCCCTTGGACCTACACAGGAGATCCTACTACTGCCAACAATATCATCTCAGACGTTCTAACTCTGAATTACTGTACTCATATTACCTTTAATTTGCAAAAATCATTACATTTAGAATCTCAAAGTTTTCAAGGTCATATTTTTTTACTTCCCATTTGGATTTGAAGAATTTACCCATGAATAGGCCCCTACTTCTGCTCTCATGGGTGAGGGCAAACTCAAGAATTGCAGAATACCTACAAAACACTCCGAAGTTGTAAACATTCCCAAAAGGTCTTTCCCTAGGGTGGTTTCGTAAGTTTCTGAATCAGAAAACCACACTGACAAATAGCTGATGCAAATCTAAGATAAAAAATTTTGTGGTGTTTTATTTTTTTCTGAAAATGTTATATTACTTATAATGTGTGCTATATGATTGTGTGCTTTCTTTTGTTTTGGTTTGGTACCAGGAATCACACTCTGTTCATTTCAATTGCCGGGCAGGTGCTATGTCACTGAGCCATAGGACGGGCCTTCTTAAAAAACAAATTAACCCTAACCCACTGTGTCACATAATCCTTAACTATGATTCTGGGTATTACTCAGAGACTAGTAACATTCAAAGACCTAGCAACTATGAGTCACAGTTCTCGAAACTCTGAACTATGAAATGCCTTCGTGTGCTTTCATGGATTTTAGTAGTCTGTGAAGCTCTCTCACATCAGCGTGGATGACACACAACAGCTGGAAGCGAGACGTGCTGCAGAAGAAATTGAGAAGTGATCATATTCACTTAAGAGCATCCTTAATGAAGAAGAATCTCAAAATATCCCACAATTCTCTGACAGAATTTACATACCAAGCAAATACAGCCCTGGACACATATTGTACTATTTAATCCTAAGTCGAAATGTTGGTGTTCTTTTATTTTTCAATTTGTGTATTAAAAGATATGATAGAAACAGGGTTAAGAAAAGAGACAGTGCATGTGCTTTGTTTTAGGCTACAAGATGAATGTTTGAGATGATTTTTAGTGGAAAAAGTTCAAAAATTAATTTCCCCTCAGTAAATGCAAATAACTTACAAAGGTTTTAGAATGGTGAGAATGAATGTAGATGAGAGGTGGTGGCGGCCTAGAAAGTGCCAGAAGAAGGAGGAATGCGTTCAGACAGGGATCGACCGCACGCATCAGCCTCAGCAGCCATCCTGCATGCATGTAATTAATAAACACAATGTACATCAGAATAAAAGCATGCCTTTCAAGCCATAGATATTATATTATCAGTATTCAACAAAGAGAATATAAATATGCCCACTCATGTCAGGCAGATCCAGGTTGATGTAAAGTGCTTGCCAGAATACGCATCCCCTTGAACGTAATTACAACTGCTGTCACATAATTCATACTCTTAATGCAAGACTTGGCACAGGTAGATTTCCTTTTCTTTTTTTTTTTTTTTTTTTCTTTGCAAAGAATGAGTGAGAACTTACATTCCAGGCAATAGGTTTTTGATGGATCATATAAAATGAACTACACTTTGCATTATGGTGCATTACTTAAAAGTCCCTGAATGGGAAAGTACTATTTTTAGCATATCACACATTACAGATACTTTTAAACAATTTGGCAAAATGACAAAATAATAGTATTAATCGTATTAATATATATTTCACTATAAAATAATTCTATGTAGATATAAGGTAATATATTTTCCCATTTGTGTATTGATTCTTATTGTCTTGTGATACAGCATTACAGTAATATGACCTTAAATTTTAACAACTTTGGAGAAATATAGTTTCATCGGTATGTGCATAAGTGTGTGTAGTAGTATCTTAGTTCATAAACTTAATTCTTTCAATGACTGTCGTCATGAACTGACTTGGGTAAGAACCAACTCAAATTTGATGGCTTGCTTCCATATTGACCTTACCGGAAAATTTGATTCAGTTCTCATCCAATTTAGTGTATGACCAGAATTACAGAAAGAATTAAGTTTGTGAACTGAGATCCCGCTATATGCATGCCTAAGGCTATGCATATACTTTTTGTATCATATTTAAAGTTATGAAGACTTTGTATCCTATTTAAGGTTATAGTTGGGTAGAACTTTTATCAATTATGTTCTCCATAACTATGATGAACTCTCAACAGTGCCACATTAAATGAAGATTTGTATAGCAAAAAATGACATGTATTATAAAATCATGCATTTCTACGAGGCGGGATAAGTCAGTGAATCTCCCAGTCTCACTCAGGATAAGTGATGTGGACATAGAACAGTTAAAGAGGCCAGGCAAACTGGGTTAAGCCTTAGTATTGCATCACTACAATGAATTATTCTACTATAATGTGTTTCTTTCAGTCTTCTTGCCAAGTGATTTAGTCAGTCCTACTTTAAGTATTTTCGTGCCTAAAAAATAGTGCCTACTTTACCCATACTTTTGATTTCTTTATAGCTTCACCATAAAATTCTCAAATCATGGTATCATTTGCTTTATGTATGTTCATTTGCATTTTCAGCTTCTGCTAATGCCTGGATTCCTTTAATTTTTTAATTCTTCCTGGCGAGAGTTAAACCTAGCACATTCAGGTGTGTTGAGTCATAAAATGGTGTATCACAGAGACTGGTCAGCCTAATATAGGGAGAGCCAGCTGTGGTCCTCCCACATAGCCAACTTTAACTGGGGAACTCGTTCATATTGTCTGGATTGGCGCTTTCCTCATCACTGGACCAAAGATATCTGACAGCCATAACTTTAAGATCAAGAGTTGATTTTAGATTCTTCACAGTATGCAGTCATATTTGAGAGTCTTCAATGCAGAGGGGCAGAGAGGCACAGTGCAGGAGAAGCTGTTTATATCATAGTGGCAGGGAGGCAAACCGGAGGAGGAGGGAGATGAACCCTTCTGAGTCCCCTCTCAAGGCCCATTTCTTATTCTTTTTTAAAAAAATCTTTTTTTTTTTTTTTTTGTCTTTTTCTGAGACAAGGTCTCACTATGCAGTTCAGGCTGTCCTTGAGCTCACCTTTGTAGCCCAGGCTGGTCTCGAACTCGCACCAATCCTCCTGTCTCAGCCTCCTGAGTGCTGGGATTACAGGTGTGCGCCACCACGCCCGGCTCCTAAAAATTCATTTTAGTGAGAAAAAAAGATAAAATAGCAATGAAACAGCTTCAAATCACATTAGTTGCAATAATTAATTAATTATTAGTTGCAATAATTAATACGTTGCATATTGTTGTCTTTGTAGTAATTCAGAGGACAAGATGCAGACAGAATATCTTATCTAAACACTATTAGTACAAACTTTTATTCTCAGTGAAATAAGAAAAAGTAGCTGTATATTTATCCTAACTCATATATGTATATATTTTTTTCACAACAGAATGGTCTTTGATCTACACTTTTATGAAGCTAGTGACACATGCCACTAGATTGCGTAGCAACTAATAGCTAGCCTTAACCAGACAGGATGTTATCTGTATACCAGAGCCCACCTCCTAATTGTGTATAACTTGAAGCCCCAGTGCACATTCACTTTCTAAAAGATATGACTCTCAGTGTATACGTGAGGCTTTTGGGGGACAACCAGATACCAACGCATGTCATCGTCTCCGCAGCAGGGCCCTCATGGGGGGCGCAGAGAGTCACCTTCATCCTGGAGAACTCTGCATGGTGTGTCAGGATTCATGATTCACACTGGAGCTAAAAAATCTAAATATTTTCTGCTAGAAAGCTGGGTGGATGCTAAAATGTGGCAATTTACTATGTAACTATGTATGAAATTCACCTCCTGTGAAATATAGATGCAAAATAATTCTAAATCACTGAACATATTTTATCCTTAGTCATTCTTATTTATTGTGACTATAAAGTTTAACATTAGCTTTGAATATTTAGCACATACATCATAATTTTTATGTAGTCATGCAGATTAAAGGAATTAGGAAGAACATTACCATATAGATGACCTATCCGTTTTATGAAAGTAATTAATTCCGTGAAATTTGTCAGTTTTTGTGAATGTTTCCCTGATCTTATTCCCTTTCCTACCCAGAAGCATCTAATATCTTAACTTTTTATTTTGAATGTTTCTTGCTTTTCAATTTTATCATATATTTAAAATATAAGCCGGGCATGGTGGATCACGCCTGTAATCCCAGCACTCGGGAGGCTGAGGCAGGAGAATTGGTGTGAGTTCAAGACCAGCCTGGGCTACAAAAGTGAGCTCAAGGCCAGCCTCAACTTCATAGCAAGACCCTGTCTCAAAAAGGCCAAAAAATAAAATAAAATAAAATATAGGCATATTATCATAGGTTTTTCTTCACAAAATTGTAATATTACATGTTATTTTTATACCTTGCTATTTGCATTTCACAATATGTATCTGAGATAAATTCATGCTGTTGAATGTGGTCATATGACATTTTATATGTTATTATTTGATGCAGTGGATAAACTAAAACTATATTGATTTATATTGATATATATGACATGAAAATTCAGTAAGTTCCTATACTTTTCTATCAGAAAGAGTTCTACTACAGGCAGTTTTCTTTATATATTTTTATAGATTTGTGCAAGTTCTCCTTTAGGGTACATATCCAGGTGTGAATTTTGACATCATAGATTATATGAAGGAAAAAACTTCATTATGTATTGAGTGTTTCGTTTCGAGAATGGTTGTATTCACTAACTCTTGTACTAATAGATTTTAGAACTTCTTGTATTGTATTTTATTTTTATCACTGACCTTATCGGATTTTGAGTTTTGTATTTGGTGACCACCAAACTGAGTGAAAAACAATAACTTACATTTGCTTTTGTTGTGCATTTATGTGATTACCAGCCCAACTGATAATCTAAGTCTTTGCATGTCATTAGTTTGAAGATAATGAAGCTAAGATGACTTAGCTCAATATAACGGATGTACTTAGTAAAAGGAGAAATCTGAATACAAACAAATATCAGTGGAGAGGACCTGTAAAGATGCAGAATTGCCATGTAAAAGCCAAGGGTCTCTGAAGCTAACAGAATATCTTATCATTAAGGGAGAGAAGCCTGCAACCGACCTTAACATTCCTGGAGGAATCTATGCTGCAAGCATCTTGAGTTTGCACTTCTATTGGCCATTTTTGTCAGATACTGTGAGAAAACAGACTTTGGCCTTAAGACATTCACATTATACTATTGTTCTAGTAAGCCAAGTAAATTAATATATTCCCCGATTTTGTTTTTAAAATCATTCTACCTATAATACGGTCATAGGCATTTTTCTCCTGTGTATCCAGTTTTCTGTTTGTCTCAACCAAGTCCCTAATTTTGATTCACATAAACTCACCAGAGCCCTTTGTCCACAGAATTTCGAAGCAATTCTTTTATTCCATAGCTTCAATAAATTTTGATGGTTGTGTATGTGTATCTGCTGCAATTTCTCCACCTGCTAATTATCTCTTCTCTTCAGGGCATTTTTTTTCTGTGCACATTTATTTTCACTTTTAATTTTAGATTTCCTTCTTACTTAAATACCTAAGCTACTAAGATCATCTACCTTCCATTTACTATGCCCTTTAATTTTCAAGTGTATGTATTTGTGAATAAATGTAGAGTTTTCGCTTAAAGTTATATTAGAACTTCACAAAACTACAAAACTGCGAAATATTTCCTGTATGCCTTTCTCACAGTTTCTTCGAGAGTGAACATTTTACCTAAACATTCTTCCAAAATTAATAAATAATCACTAGTGGGGCCCGGCCGGATGGCTCAGTGGTCTGAAGCGCCTGCTTGGGAAGGCTTGGGCAGCTTCAGGGACCATGGTTCGATCCCCGGCGCCACATGCTGCGCCAGCCCCACCCTCAGGGCGGGCTGAGCCGGCCGTGAAATGAGTGAATAAACAAAGAAATGTTCTGAAACTAGAAAAAATAAATAAATAAATAAATTTTAAAATTCTAAAAAAAAATAATAATAATCACTAGTAAAAATAACTATATAAATCATTGGTATACTTCTATAACTAAAAAACTAAAGTTGTTTTTTTCCTTTACCAGGTTAACTATTTAGGTCCCCTCCCCACCGATGTCCTTTTCCTTTCCTCTTCCTTTCCCTGGATTTAACTCTAGTCACTATATTATATTTTGCCTCTTTAGGTTTTTAATAGCTACTTTAAAGCCTTCCTCTGCCTATTCCTGAATCGATGTCACTTTTCACTCTACTCCCATGGACTCATTTTTCTCTAATGTTACTTGTATGTTCTACAACATGATGCATGTAGTATGTTTTCTATTATAGCCTAGAGTCTACGGGGTAGGATCTAAACTATGTGCACCTTCAGAAAGCACTCATATTTCTAGAAGAGACAATCAATTACATGCCCCCAAATAATTTCATTGATGGCATTATGTGTCATTCAAATGCCCCTATTTGGCATTTTCATTTTGTGAATTTTAAAGGAATTCAGAGGGTCCGGTGGGATGGCTCAGTCGTCTAAAGCGCCTGCTTGGGAAAGCTTGGGTGGCTGCAGGGACCGGGGTTTGATCACCGGCACCACATGCTGCGCCAGCCCTGCCCTCGGGGCGGGCTGAGCCGGCCATGAAAATGAGTGAATAAACAAACAAAGGTTCTGAAACAAGAAAATAAATAAATAAATAAATAAATAAATAAATAAATAGAATTCAGAATAGAAAACAAACAAGCAAAAACACATTAGAAATCATACCAAATTTCATGGGCAAAGTTTTGGTTTTATTTTATGGTACCAGGGATCAAACTCAGAACCTTCTGCTTGTCACACAATCACTTATGTTATCCTCCCACCCCTGAGAAAAGTAACAGGAATTCAATAAGGGCTGCTATATTCCATGATGTTATCTTCAAATGAGTCATTTAGGCTAAAAGGAGCAGTTAATGGTTAAATTATTTATTTTTAGTCTCAATTTTAAAATTTCTTATAATGTGTTATTTTGTTTTGTTCTTTAACCAATTTTGCAGGTTTATATCTGTATTTTTAAAACATGATATTCAGTATTTCTCAACTGAGGTTAATCATGTCAGGTCTCATTTTTTATAATAACAATCATAGATTTTAATGTAAACTAGAAATCCACTGACTTGTCAGCAATGCAGATATTTTCTTTCTACCACACTTTTTTTTCCTTTTTTTTGCAGTCTCAGCCTCATCTAAGATAAGGTGAATTACAGGAGAAAGTCCCAGGGCACGAGTTCTCCTCCTTCTCCTCATCTTTACTGTTATCCACCTATTAACATAATGTGTTCTCCAGTTTGTACTCAGAGAATTTCTATTTTGATTTTTCTTATAAATTCCATCACAGCAAGACAGTAAACGCTCTTGATGGTTCAGTATCTGGAGGTTTACCTGACTGGGTTTTTATCCTTTTTGAGAACTATGGTAAGAACTTCATATATATTTCACAATTTCTGGTCAGGCAATCAAATGAGTAGGAAGGGACTGGGTTACAGTGACACCTTGTAACACTTTAAGGACACACATTGTGAGTGAGAGATAGAGCTACAATACAAGCCAGTGTGACCGAGGGAGGCAATATGATCCTGGAAAAAAGACTATCTGCTTCCCATAGGGCAGATGTTAAGTGACAGACGTTTTTAAATATATAGAAACACTCTAGGGCCAGCCAGATAGCTCAGCAGATTAAAGCATCTGCTTAGGCACACCCAGGGACAAGCGTTCGATCCCCAGTGTGCCGCACCATCCCCAACCCTGTGATTGAGACTGAGTGTGGTGTTGTATGCCTATAATCCCAGCACACGGGAGCTTGAAAACAGGAGAATCACTACAACTCTGATCTGGGTAGTGAGACTGTAGACCCTGTACTAACTACATAAAAGAAAATTTAAAAAATACTATGAAAATGAATGAGTTGCTGTCATGACACATTATAAAGCTATTTGTGGAAATCCAATATTTGGCTATAGATAATAGTATTTTTATTATTTATTTATTTATTTATTTATTTATTTATTTATGCAGAATTGGGGATTGGACTCAGGCCCTTCTACTTGCCAGGCATTTTGTTATTCTACTGAGCTATCCACCTTGCCTTATTTGGTTTAAGAACAGATTAGGAATTATTTCTCAAGTAAATACATGATGAGAAAATGTGTCCAATTCACTTTATTTTACCAGTGTCTGATTCATACATTTTTATCAAGTGATATTTCCTTAAAAACATAAAAGCATTCTGTGCTTTAACCAGCTAGTTTCTGATTCCTTATAAGTAACCAATTGTTTCATAAACATATGAAGTTCAATGAATCACATATATCTCAGGAAGAAAAGCACACACACACACACACACACACACACACACACACACACACACACACAACTACCAGTTCAAAGCCAAGCTAAAGGAACAAGACCGTAAAGGTAATTTTTTTTTTTTTTTTTTTTTTTTTTTTTTA
>PVJA010006582.1:9479-44917 GCA_004027025.1 Myocastor coypus | reverse complement strand
AGGATTTCTGCAAAATTTTTTGAATTTCAAAATTAAATGTATAATCAAACCACTAAAATATTAGTAGAACAGTTAAAAATAAAGCAAAAGTAGATATGTATAGTTTTGTATTATAATGATGTACATAAATGTTAATTGTTGCCTAAATACTCTTATCTTTTTGGGGTTTTTGTTTTGTTTTGTTTTGTTTTTGTTTTGTTTATTTTTAACCTACCTTTGCCTTTCATCAGCAAATCTGGTAGTGGTTAATTTAAGAAGAAAATCCACATCATTTTAAATTTGTAACTGCATTATGTTTGCAGGAAATTGGCATACCTGTTGAACTTACTGTAAATTCTACAGTAGTAGCAACCATCTTTAATATTTTTATACTGTACATAAAATAATTGCATCATTCTAAATATATATTTCACTTTTAGGGGTTTTTCTGAGGATTTATTGCACTTGTACAATTTTCATAAATAATGTATTTGTGAACGCAGAGTCTCCTAATATAACTTAGAGATGTTACTCTCCCTTGAAGACTTAGCCTGGTTGTAACATGCAAAATTGTGCTTTACGTTGTGTTTTCAACCATTGGGCACTCATAAATTTTCCCATGTAGGCATGTCACTATTGAAGCATCCATTACCAATAGAAGTGAAGGAAAGAAATCAATTTTTATAATGTATATGTCTCAACACTAATGCCTACAAAATTATAAATGATAATATTTAAGGAAAGATATATAATGAATTCCAATCCCCCTCTAGCCAGTATTACAAAGGGTATTAGTCTATCCTTGCTGTTGTAAAAAGAAAAAAATCAGTCTATGAGGCTTAAATAACAGATATGTATTTTGCCACCATATTCTGGGAGCCTGGACAGTGCTGTTGAGGTGCCACCAGGTTGCATTTCTGATAAGGGTGGTCTTCTTGATGTCCAAACTCCTGCCTTTGAGTTAAATTTTTTATTTCCTTCTTTTGTTAAAGATATTTAACAGAGGAAAATATTTTTTTTAAAGAACACTAATCTCCTCATACCCAAGTCTTAACCTTACAACTCCTATTAATTTAATACTTTCTCTAGAAGTTACATCTTCTAATGCAGCCACTCTGGATTAGAGCTTACTTGAATAAAATTTAGGTTGGAATGTTAGTCCATAACTCAAGTCATCCTTGAATCTAACAGGATGTTTACAATATAAAACACTCCCCTGCTTTCTCTTCCTCTCCTAAAGCTGCTAACTGTTTCCCCTGTCTGTACACATTACCAGGAACTATTCATCTAACTACAGGAGTAGATTTAAGAAAAACTTAAGCACATATTTCTTTTGTAACTTAATGTCACTTAGCCAAACCCTATATACTTTAAGGAAAATCTTGCCCTGTGACATAAAGCAAATTTTAATTTATTATTATTATTAACTTTATTTATTTGTTTATTTATTTATTTTTGTGGTACCAATATTGAACTCGGGACCTTGTACTTGCGAGGCAGGTACTAATGTCATTGAGATATCTCCCCAGCCTGACTTCAATTATTTTTTAAAGAAGATACAAAAAAGGGAAAAGAAAATTAAAACAGTATAAAGGATCCACAACTTCGCTAACCAAAATGATAGAAATTCAACGTAGTTACTATGACTCATATTGTGGTCTTCAAATTAATTATTCAGATTATCAGATAAAAGCCTATGAGACTGGTCAAAATGTACAGAAAAACTAAAAAGGAGCATGAAAAAATTAAGTATTAACTCTTCCTTTCAAATGATCAGCATGAAGATTTCTCACAAAAACTAGGATTAAAGGTCCCAATCAACCCAGCTATTCCCCTCCTGCATATTTTTTCAGAGGAAATGAAAAAAAAAAAAAAAAAAAAAAAAAAAAAAAAAAAAAAAAAAAAAAAAAAAAAAAAAAAAAAAAAACACCACCGCAATATATGTGTGCCCATGTTTACAGAAGCACAATTTGTCAAAGATAAAGTAACATTTATCAGTATCAGATAAAGTAGCATTTTCATCTGTTAGCCATATCAGGTAAAGAACAACTTGCTTATATGCTGTGCAAGATTACCTTAGAAAAATATCTTTACTCAGATTCATATTTTTGTTTCCTTTGATGTGTGTACCATCAAAATTCTACCAAGAGTTAATTAATATACTAACATTGCAATAATGGACACACTGAAAGTGAATGAAAATAAGAAAAAGTGAGAATCAAGTCGCAATATAGCTATAACTATAGTTGCAATTCAGATCCATTTGATTTTGTATTTATTTATTTATTTATTTATTTATTTATTTATTTTTGTCTTTTTGAGACAGGGTCTCGCTATGCAGTTGAGGGTGATCCTGCGCTCACTTTTGTAGCCCAGGCTGGTCTCGAACTCGCACCAATCCTCCTGCCTCAGCCTCCCAAGTGCTGGGATTACAGGCGTGAGCCACCACACCCGGCTGATTTTGTTTTTATTTGTATGTAAATTTCAAATATTTAAACTTATTTTGTGTTAGTTACTTTTCTCACTGCTGAGACAAAATATTTGGCACCCAGAGTTCGTGGGGAAAAGGTTCACTTAGCTCAAAATTATGGAGATTTCAGGCCATAATCAGCTATTTCCAGGGGATGGGCTACATGTGAGACGAGAATTGAATAGGAGAAACGGAACAGTCTGAATCAATTAGGAAAACAAGTAAGAGAAGGATGTCCACGGCTCTTTCTAAGCATTTCATCTTTTCCAAGTCACTTAGAGTGGGCAGCACTCACATCCTTATTTCTGTTGCCCTTGACCCTAGCTTTCCACCATTAATCAATTCCAACTTCACACACTACAGATGCAGTCATCTCAGAAAACCCCACTTACAATAGCCTGAAGCTTTGGGGGAATATCTAAACCCAGGTAATAACATTATATCCTTGTCACCCCCAAACACTAATGCACATCATTTCACACAAAGAGCATTTAGTTCTTCTCCAAGAGTTTCCCAAATCCTAATAGATTTAGCATTGCTGAAAAGTCCAAGTCCAAAATTTCCTCCTAGATTTGAGGCAAATTGTTATCTTCAAGCCCCTGTACAAAAAAAAAAAAAAAAGAAAGAAAGAAAAGCAAACATCTCCAATATTCAATGGCATAAGTAGGCACTTCTATCCCAAAAGTTACAAGCAGGACAATAGAAACAAATGGGAACAAAGTAAGTAACAAACCTTCAGGGCAAACATTAAATCTGACCATTCTATTTCCAGTAATTCGAGCCAAGTCATTAGCTATAAAGGGTTTGGGTGGCTCTGCCCCTACAGCCTTGCTGATGGTTGAAGCTCCAAAGGCTTCTTTTTTTTTTTTTTTTTTTTTTGATTGGTTTAGATCACGTGTTTCAGCTTTCCCTGGGTTACCCATGTCTCTGGATTCTCCAAACTTTTGGGGTCTCCACTGAATGCTTGGCTTCATAAAACTTCACACAGTGTGTGCACACTATCTAGCCTCCCTGAAATCTGGCTTTTTTCTGTAACCTGGGTGGAAGCCTTTCTTGTCCCACAATGCTTGCATTCTGTATGTATCCAAAATCAGCACCACACAGATGATGCCAAGGTCTGTAACCACCTGGAGTCATAGCCACACTACTTTCTCCCTTGGCTGTGGTGGTCCACTACCTATGAACTATATTCTAAAGACCAACTTCCCTAGATTTCTACCATTCTGCAACATGGTACTCTGGGCTTCTCTTTTCAAAGGAGTCTTTCACTTTTGAAATTTTGGGGACGTAAAGGGGGAGTCCTGTTGTTTCTTGTAATGTCCTCAGGTCATCATTTCTGTCTTCAGAAATGCTTGGTATTCTTTTTTTTTTTTTTTTTTTTTTCTGTATTTAAGACAGAGTCTACGGAGTCTCATTCTATTCAGCCTCCAAAGTGCTGGCATTACAAATGTGTACCATGACGTGGTCTCAATTGCCACCTCAGCATATTGTGGCGGCGGGGCCAGCATGGCATGCTGGGAATCAAACACCTGCTGCTGCTCTTTGCCTAAGCAGGCGCTTTAGTCCACTGAGATACCAAGCCAGCCCTTAAATATTTTTAATGTCTTTTTATTTACTTGGTATAGGATCTTGCTATTCAGTTCAGATTTGTAGTGATCCTCCTATCTCAGACTCCCTAACAGGGTAACAGGTATGTGTGGCAGGTTTAGTGCACCCAGAAGCGGGCCCAGTACAGCCTATGGTACTGGGGATCAAACGTGAGTCCTTGTGCTTGTCAGGAAGGTGCTTAGAATGCTGAGCTATCACCCCAGGCCTGTTGGTATTCTCTTGCTAGTCTTTTATGTGATCAGTTTCTCCTTTATCTGACCTTTTCAGGCTGCAAATTTACTGAAGCTTCCTTTCATCTAAACTCACAACTTTTTGAATTATTCCAATGATTTCTCTGTTCTTGATTCTCAACACACATCTGTCTAAAAGCTCCTAATAGCAGGCATGCCGCCTCTAATCACGTAGGCTTTCTACATCTATCTTTCACCCGACATTGCTCATCCTTTCCAAATTCTTCCAGCAAGCCCATTACAAATGCTTCTAAAGCACCTGCGCAATATAGTCACAGAAACCACTCCATTTCCCTCGTACCAAATTCTTAGTTGTTTTCCTCATTGCTGAGACAAAATATCTCATACCCAACGTTAAAGAACAAAAGGTTTATTTAGCTACACTTCGTAGAGTTTTTAGTACATAACTAGCTCTAGTCAGGGAAGAGTGGCAAAGCAGACAGGCATTGTCCAGGACACTGGTTCATGCTGGGCAGAAAGTAATACAGCAAGCAAGGAAGAGCCAACCACAGTTCTTGTATGCCTTAGATCCTATCCAGGCCACTTAGCATGGACAACACACACAGCCTTAATTCTAGTGTCCTTGGTCTTACCTAGCACTGCACCATAAAGCAATTGAAATTTCAACTTCATAGAGTCTAGATCCAGCGACCACTAAAATAGCCTCACCTATAGTAGCATGAAACTATAATTTACCAGCAAAATCAGTTTCTGTAGATGCTCCTCTACCCACTGCATCATTCTCTAAATACAAGGAAGGAATAGAGACTATCACTACAGAAGTAAAAGAAAGAGAATCTCCTATGCTCATGAAATAATATCTGAAAATATGAGAATTAATCCTTATATTTCCTTTGTTTTTATTATTCATTTTTGTGAAATACATAGAAAACATATTTCTATAAATATTTTTTCTAAATTTGTAATGAGGTATACAATAAGAAACTATGTGTGCTATTGTGATCTAAACAAATATAAACAAAATGATGTTTAGGTCTAAATTTATATGTTATATAAATTCAGTATACTGAGTAGATTATTTAAAATTTCTTGAATATTTTATGATTTATTGCTTAAAATTAAAGCTAAATATTAATACTTTTCAAATAAAAAGAGTGAATTTTAATTTCCTTAAATAAATTACTCTTACCTACTACCTATATGATTCTCCGACTGACCACGCTTTTCCTAGCCTTTCTAACCAATGGTCCCAGATGAGAACCATTGGGAAACAAAAGGCAATTGTGCTTTTCTTTTCCTTTAAGAGTTGGTGGGTCAGAAGGGCTGTTTTCTAAATTCCAAGTATTTTCAACAAGCCATAAGAATATCTAAGTGTTTATCATTTAGAAAAGTAATAAGGTGATTTCTAAATATTACAAAAATTAATATTTTGACTGAATAGATTCTCTTGAAACCATTTGGAAAAACTGAATATTGAAAACCATAATCATTTCATCTTCTGAAGACAACATTTAATAGTTAAAATCTCAATATATAGACCATTTACATGGAGTTTTCCCTTTAACAAAGTTTACGTAAGATTACACTGCTTTCATAGCTGTGAAGCACATTATCAGAAAACAACTTGGGCCATCTGGTTTTGTAGCAGATGGTAAATATTTAATAAGGGAATGCCCCATACAGTCTGCAGTTATTAAATATAACCCATTACAGTTTTTTGAGTGACCTCCCTGCTTATTCTCAATGTTAGCATCTGGGTAGTGCACTGTGACACACATAAAAATTGTGATACTTTTATTTTCATGTAAAAGTCAAGAAGATGTATTCCAGAATAAGATAATTTCATTAGCAAAATGAGATGCTAACCGTAGAATCTCTTGATTTGAAAATTAGACTATTTTTCCTTGCATGTCAAAGACTTATTTAAATTTGATCCACTAGTTAAAATGAATATGGCTAAATTCCAAATTAGTTTCTTTATTGCTGGCTTATCAGGAACATGCTGAAAACAGAGTGAACAACTATAAGAAAGTTTGAAGGCTCTGAATAATAATAAATTATCACAAGATATACATTTAAGAAAAGGTCTATATTTCACCATTTAAATCTAGCCCAATAAAAAGACACTATGGTTTGAGGTTCTATCAATAGTGAATTAATAAATGCTAATGAAGCAAGACTTGATCATGTTTTATATTATGCTAGATTCTATGAGTTAAAGTTTGTAAGGCAGGATGACTTCTCTTTGCTATCAAAATTTTAACAGAGCTCGAATTGGATGTTGTTGCAGTACATTCAATACTATTAAACTACTTTTAGCTGCCTGGAATACTTGAAGGGGATAATCAATGCCTAATAAAAATGATAGGGTGGCAAATTGATTATTTCGAAGTATAAAGGGAAAAGTATGGGAGGTAAAATGGAAAGACTGAGCTAGCATTGGCCTTACTAATAACCAGTCTTGACCTCTTAGTTGGTCATAGCTGTGAATGTTTCCTCATGTAGAAAATGACGGAGAAAAAAAGAGACATATTATATTTTTATTTCATGTGGTAAGTCATTTTCAAATGATCATTTCTATCATGGAAAATTTCTGTTTCTACCACAAATTTCTCTAGGAACGTGTTATAAACTTGTTCCATTGTGGCTGAAATAAGGTCATTTTAATGTGGGAGAAATAATAATATGCTTCACACCAATTTCTCACAATATTCCTAATAGTAGAAAAAATGCATATATCTTACTTTTAAAATAGTACTTCTGATTCAGTGTTACTTCTTGGTGTTGAATGGTGGTGTTATGGGAACCGTGGAGGTTTCTCTCACAACTCCTGTAGATTCTAATTTTCATGAATAGGTCATAAGGCGAATTGCCTGTTTTCATTCTTATTGTGTAAACTGGCACTTCTGGAAGTAAGCACACCATACCAATTTTCTTCCTTTATCTAATAAGTACTACTCAAGAAACTGTGTTTCCATAAAAGTGTTTATTCCTCTCATAATGATATATTTTCTATGGTATTATATTTACTAATAACATAGAATTAATCTTTCATGACTTTCATTAGTATTTCCAATATGCCACTGCAAATGAATTAAAATTCTCTATGAGAATAATTACAGAGTCATTTTAAATTCAGATAATGATAGGTTGTTCACCATATCAAACATCGTTGAAATCCACTTTCTTAAGACTTGGGAATCAACAGTTACAAGCTTGACATATCGTATGCTCACATTTCTATTTCATTTGAGGAGCAAGTAAAGTTCAGGGTCAAACTGACTTGAAATGACTTTATACACTAATAACCCTTTAGAGCAGGTAATTATAAAACACATCTTTCCTTAGTTGTTCTATATATCAACTAAAAGAATTGTCTTTATCAGATGGCCTAAATTTTCTACAACCAACATAGATTAATTTAAAATCTTTTGTTTTCATTTATGTCAACTATGGCTTCAAAGCTATATGTGCATAATACATAAACAATGCCTTGATAAGTTGCATGGACCAATTCAGAAAACAGCTCATATTTTTGTATCCTTGCTCTTTATTCTTTCAATAAATGACACTTTTAGGTTTTCTTTCTTTATAGAATTGTATTTAATGTGCAATAAAACAAGTGAACATTTAAAAGCATTCATAGTATCACACAAAAATTCTTAAAAATAGTGTTAAATATTCCTCTACAACTTTATTATCCACTGGTTATGGAGATTATGGGTGATTTTAGGGACTAGTGGCAAGAACAATTCAAACATGTTGAGAGCTTAGTATTTGAAATGTTTCAATAGAACCTATTCTATTTTTCATAAATGGAGACAAACAGTCAGAGTCAGCTATAGAGTTGGTTATCCTTAGGCCACTTTTCTATATTTATTTTATTATGTCCTGAAGGAAAACATGAGATTTTGGAAATCTCTATAATTTGTCTCTTCTCCCTTATTTTTCATATTTCAATCAGATATAAAAAATATTTTACTTTAGGGGCCAGGGAATATATCTCCATGGTAGAAACACCTGTCTGGCATGTAAAAGGTGTGGAGTTCAATTTCTGGTACAAAAAAAAGTTGCCCTTATTTTAAAACATTAGCTTTATTCAAATAAAATTTGTAATATTAACCAATAGTTTATTTCCACATTATGTCAAAATATGAAGCATCTTGAATTTATGCTATGGTTGTCGCCATAGACTTCAGAGGATTACTTGATTATAAGACACTTAATGTTGAGAGAAGAAATTCAGGTACCTCTCTATGCTAGTCCCCAAAATGAGGACAAATTCTTTTTTACCAAGGACAGCAGTGTGGCTATAAGTCTTAAGTCTTAGGACAAAATAATTGAAAATATTTAAATTTATCAAAAAACAATGAGTATGATATTAAAAATTAGGAGGAAACTACAGAAAAAGCCTCAGAAGTTGTGATTGATTTTCACCAAGAAGTTAACAAAATATGCTAATATATGAACCTAAATTTTACATTTTCTTATTGAAATATTATTGATATAAATCAACCATGGTCAAGGTTGACAAGGATAACTAGATCTGGTAAATATCCATCGCCAAATAATGTTATATTCATAAATATAGAGATATACTCAGCTGTAATATTTCAAAAAGATACCACAGGATATTGCAGAAATAGACACCTCAAAACACAACTGTCAGCCAACCCAGAAAGAAAATGACAAACAAAAAACATTTACAATGTTTTCTTAGGTTATATTAATCCAATTTAGTGGATGAATCTTTTTTGTTAGAATAAAATTCAGTATCTGATTGTTACTGTGTCAAATTTTTCATCATTTTAAACACTGACCATTTAAGTTATGTCATAGTGGCATTGTAAGTACCCAAACTGTCTAAAAGATGAAATATCAATCCCTGACCCAAATGATAAGGCAGTTGTGAAATCTCTTGCATTTCTAGAATAGTCATTTTTCAGCTGAAAAATAGCACTAGTCAGGTATAAGCTCATATAAAATTTAAACTTTCTCATCATATAAAAAATATATCACACAACCTGAATGTATGAATGATGCAATTTTCATTATTATCAATTAACATAATATTTAATGTTATTTTTAACATTTTATAGTCTATATAAATGGGCTTTGTAAATATTTTGAATCTATGAAAGAACCAATAAATTAACCTCCTGCAAAAATACTATGAGTTGTACTCACTGGAAAATAAACAAGTATGCTATCATTAAATATTTCATATATATTGAAACAATAACCCAACAGATGAAAAGTGCAAAGAGGGTAAGTATTATTTTGATGCAATATTAATTACAGCAGATGATTAGATTCTGTTATGGTTTCTCTGGAGATGTCACTTCAAAGCTGCGTACAACCATTGGCAGAGCTTTTCCAGTGGTAGCCGGATCCAGAGTGTGTCGCTGATTCAAGGTGTAATGCTAGGATTAAGGCTGGGGGATTACTCACTCAGTCCACTGGTTGGATCGGCGCCACCCTACTCCCTGCTGGGTGTAATCTAAAGGATAGAAAGAGACTTGTCTTCCCCTTTGTGGCTTTTGTTGCCTCTGGGCACCATAAACGGTTTTTCCTCTGTGATGCTCCTCTGCCATGTGGCAGCCATCCTTGGAGCCAGCCAAACACGAACTGAAACCTCTTCAAACTGTGGGTAAACAAACCTTTTCCATTTTCACATTGGGCATTGGAAACTTTGGTGCAGCCAAGAAAGAACAGTAATTAGCACAGACTCGTATGTATCATAATATCATAATTACAATGAGCAAAATTTGGATTAACTTGTACTTTTTTTTTTTTTTTTTTGCATTTTAGGGAAGGGCCTAAAAAGGGTGTTCAGAGCCTCACTACTAGATAACACTCGTAGTGATCCACCTGTTCACAGCCTCCCAAGAGCTGGGATTACAGGCGTGCACCACCACACCCAGTCAGGATTGTCATCTCAGCACACCGGGCTGGCAGGGCAGACCCAGGGATCCAACCCCTGGCCCCTGTGCCTGCTTGCAGGCACTTTAATCCTCTAAGCTAATTGGCTGGCCCTTAAAACTAATATTTTGAGACATGAATAGTAACTTTATTTTAAAGAGAATAAGAAAAACAAAAATGAGAATTTCAGGACTATAGGAAATTAACAATGGTTATTTAGTTGCATATTATCTTCAAAATAGTTACTTGGATTGCCAGATAAATGCCTGCAAAATTGATTAAGCAATGTATGTGCTGACAATGTAAGCACTAGTTCCTTTCAACTAATTGAAATTAGTAGCACAATTGTCTTAACTTTTATCTATCTATACTTTTTGACCCTTTTATCTTTTATTTTTCCCATCCCTGTTGTTCTTTCATTTTCTCTCTGTTTCACAATGCTAATTATACCCCTTCAGTCTTTACTCTTCAGTTTTTTACATATGAAGACAATATGATAGTTATATGTGTGAGTATGTTTTATTTCACTTGTAAGCATGGTCTCTATTTGCATCCATTTACCTGCAAAAACTTTCTTTGTAACTGAGTAGTACACCATTATACCAAAATACCGTATTTCCTTTATCCATGCCTCATTTGATGGGTATTTTGGTTGTTTCCAAGATTTAGCTATAACAAGTTGTGCTGCTGTAAACATGGATGCGCATATATCATTGTGGTATGAGGTTTTCAATTGTAGAAAAGTACTCAGATGGGGAATAACTGGTTGAATGGGAGCTCTAATTCTAGCTTCATGATGAATCTTCACACTGATCTTCCACAGCAGTTGTACCAGTCTACACTCCAACCAACAGTAGAGAAGGGTTCCTTTTTCACTTATGACCCCGCTAGAATTTGCTATTGGTTGGTTACTTGATGATAGCCTGTCTTTCCTTGTGAGAGATAATCTCAGTGTTGTTTTGATTTGCATTTCTTAGCTAAAAATAATGTTGAACAGTTTTTTTTTTTTCAAATATTTATTTAGCATCTGTATTTCTTCATCTGAGAAGTATGCGTTGATCTCAGATGCCTATTTTTAGACTGGGTCTTTGAATTTGGAGGATCTGATTTTTTAAATCATATTTCATATGTTTCAGATAGAAGTCCTTTATCTGAGGTACAATTGGGATAAAAATATTTCTCATTTTGTGAGCTTTCTTTTCACACTGCTAATAATTTCTTTTGATGTGCAAATGTTTTTTTTTTAAATAAGATGAGATCCCAGTTGTTGATTCTTTGAAGTATTCCTCTGCAGTTTGGTTTTATTTAATGAATTTTCTGCCTACCCCTATGTCTTCAAGATTTCTACCTGCTGTCTCTCCCAGTGGATTTAGTCTTTCTTTTTGAATATTTTTATCGTGAATACATTTTGAGTTTAACTTAGTTCGTAGTGATATATATGGGCCTAGTTTTGGTACAAAGCCAGTTTTTTTAGCATCATTCAGTAAGAAGGGAATCTTTCTTCCAGGGAACATATTTGGCTCCTTTTTCAAAGATGATATGCCCGAGTATGTTTGCAGTCATGCCTTCATCTTCTTACCTGTTCCACTGATCCTCAGTTCTGTGTTACTGCCAGTACCATGCTGATTTTACCATAGGAGCTTTGTAATATAATTTCAAGGAAAGGATTGTGATGCCTCCTGCCTTGTCTTTGTTACCCAGGATTGTTTTTGCTCTTCTAGATCACTTCTGGTTCCAGTAAATATTTATGGAATATTTTCTCTAGATGTGTTAAGTATGCTAATGGTATTTTTGATGGTACTGCATGAAATCTGTATAACAATTTTGGGAGTAGCACTCTTTCCAAATGTTAATTCTTCCTACTCATGAGCAGGGAGTATCTATTCCATGTTCTGATATTCTCTTCTGTCTCCGATTTTTGATCACTGTAACTTTCACTAAGAGATGTTTTTCTTCCTTTACTAGATGGATTTCTAAATATTTCAGTTTGGGGGGGGTGATATTTTGAGGGATTCGGCTCATCTAATTTCTCTCTCAGTGAGTTTATTGTTTATGTACAGGAATGTTATTGATGGATCTTAAAAGTTAATTGCTATTCAGCATGAGTTTTATCAGAAGAAGCAATACACACATGAAAATATGGCAAATACATATATTAAGTAAATATACATAATTTTGTTCTTTTGTATATTTGTCAGTTAGAGTAATTTGTGGTTTGTAACTATTCTATGTGTATCCATCATTAAATATTCATTTTAAAGGCTAGCTTAAGGGTGTCACAGTATTTACTTATATTAAGCAAATAGTGAAAAGATAATGGACACAGATAAAATTAATATATTAGGAAGTAAATTCCTCTCTAGATTAAGTGGAGACAAACTACCATAAAATTGGTAAAATGTTTCCTAATTTTGTATGTATCCAAACTTCCATTTCTATCCTACACTGTTCCATGTATGTGGCTTATTTACTTATTGTTTTAATTGATATAGTTGGTACAGGCTCCCATGCATCTCAGACTTGTAGTGATCCACCTGTTTCCAGTCTCCCCAGCCCTGGGATTACAGGTGTCGGCCACCACTTGCACACATAATGATGTGTTCAGTGTCCCAGGGGCAGGGCCAGCTTTGTATGCAGTACCACAGATCAAACCCTGGTTCCTGTGCTTTCCTAAGGAAGCACTTAGTCTGTTGAGCTGTCTCACCAGTCCCATGTATGTAGTTCAAAAATTAAAGATTTTTGTCTTTATGAACTGAGAGTTTTAAATTATATTTTCCTTAAGATATATACTAAAATATGTAATTGGATAATTGTATAAATCTAGTTGAAAATCAATTTTTAGTTCCACCATATGCTAATGCTATCAATGGGAAAATGTTTTTCTATAATAAGAGGCAAGCACAGCCCTGGGGTTCTGAGGGAGTACAATTAGGTAACCGTGGCATAATGGGCCACAGCCAACAAGGTGAGAACAGAAAGATTCCTGGGTAGATCAGGCCTCATCACCATCAATCAAAGTGTCTCCAGCTCTACAGTGTCCTTTACTAATTCCTAGCCTGAACCTCATCCACTTGGGAACTTAAGAGTGGACTTGGAGTCAAAGCTAAAGAAGGGGCCAGGGACTTGGCTCAGCAGTGTAACTACCTGCCTGGCAAGTGCAGAGTCCTGAGATCAATTCCCAGTGCCACAAAAAAATCCAAAGCAAGCAACAAAATAGGTGAGTTTCTATAGGGCCAGTGAGATACCTCAGCAGTCTAATGCACCTGTTTAGGTAAGATTAGGCAAGTGCAGGGACCATGGTTCAATCCCTGGCACCACATGCCATGCCAGCGCTGCCCCCAGGACTGGCTGAGCCTGTCACACACACACACACACACACACACACACACACACACACACACACACACACACACAAATGGCTAAAGAAAAACAAAGAAGGAAATGTTCCCAGATAACTGTTCAGTTCCAGATAAGTACACAGAACACTATTCAAAACCATAGAAAGGAACAGAAAGGCCCATCTTAGCCACTTTCTGGGGTTGGGGCACAAAACTGGATACCCACCTTTTAAAGAAGAAAGGTTTCCTTTGGACTCATCTTTCCAGTCCATAATCTGCTGCTTTTGAGGCTAAGACAGGATGGTGGAAAGATTTGAGAAAGCAGCTGCTCATCCCAGAGCAAGCAGAAAGCTGAGAGAGAGATGCATGCCCACCTTTGCACGGCCACCTCCGGCCAGCCCCACTGTCTCTCAGTATCTCGAGCTACTGAATTGCCACAGGATGAGTCCGTCGATGCATGCAAGGTCCCTGTGACCTGTACCTTCCGTGTACCTGAGTTTTTGTGGGGACATCAGATCTTAACGCAGCATAGATGTCATTGCCCTTTCTCCTCTTTGTCTCCTGCTACATATTTCACACCATGCAGTGATGGTAGTGATGGTGGTGACAGGACTAGCAGCTGTAATGGCACTGTGTAGGAGCCAGTAGTGTAAGAAGTAGGAGCCTATCATCATGCTCTCTGGGGCTGCGTGCACAGGTTGGATCCAGGTGAGCTGTGTTTTCCCTTTCTCCACATATTTGCTCTCTCTCTGTTCTCCGTGCATAATATCTTCCTGTTGTCTATCATTACATATCTATCTCAACTTGTATAATGTACCTATCCTGAACTGTACATCTCTTCATAATTTTTATTCCACACCTAGACCAATTATAGAAGAAATCGTAAGAATAAAATGAAAACAAAACAACCACAATTATAACAAATATATAGTGAAGAGTGTGGTTAAGAAATTTGGAAAATGAATCCCATTTTGGCCCACTGTGACCAATGCAGGTGAAGTTCTGACATTAATGCATATGTATAGTCATTAAGGACTAAACTAGGAAAGCAGCTTCTGTCAAGTCCCTCCCTGAAAACAACGCCACTCAACACAGAAGTGCACAAACTGAAAGTGAATTAATACAGGAGCTGTGGCCCATGAAAAGTTGAGGGACACATGCTACCTAACAAGCAGAACTTCACTATGAAAAATAAATCTTGACATTCTCCACAGGATTACAGCAGGCTTGGTCTCTTGTAATATAAAATTCAAAATGTCAAAGATTCCATCTTAAATCACTCAATTAACAATGAACCATAATGCTAACTTCCCAGGGTGAGGAAATCCAAATAAGACAGTTATATAATCATCAGACAAGTACATTAAAGCTGTGGTTATAAAAAATGTTTACATCAGGAATTAAAAACACTTTTGAAATGCTAAAATTGGAAGTAAAAAGGAGCAAAGAACATAGGAAAAAAGAACAGAATGGATATTTTAGTACTGAAAACTCTACTAAACAAATTCAATAACAAAATTGAATAGTAAGAAAGCATGAACTGGAAGACTTGAGGGCAGATCAGTAGCTTAATTCAGTATGAACAGAAGAGTTAGTATAAGAATTGATGGGGGGAAAAGGGAAAGTAGAAGAGAAGAAGAGAGAGAGAGAGAGAGATGCAGGAAGAGAAAGAGACAGACAGACAGACAGACAGACAGACAGTGTCACAGAGACAAACAGAACAGAACATATGACTGTTAATTGTGATATATCAACTTGGGTAAGCAAGACCCACTCAGTGGGTTAAGAAAACTCTATCTCCATCTGTGGATGATGGACACGTAGGCCACAAACTGAAGATGGTAGAAACCATCCCAGCTGTGGGTGGATGCTGCCAACCAATGGTGGCAGCATGGATAGAACTAAGGCAGAAAGAAGATGGAAAACTTCCTTTTCTTTGGAGGTGACTTGGTCTTTGTTATCGCCTTTGGAGCTTGGTCTCCAGTTCCTTCAGGATTCCCAAGCCTGCGAATGCAAACTCTTCAGCTTTCCCACACAGGTTTATGCCACTGATGCTGCAGTGAGCTTCCAGGTCTTAAGCTTCAATTGCTGTTGGATACCTTGGCCTTTCAGCCTTCAAGATACAGTTGTGGCACCTCTAAGCTTAATTCTGCAGACAGCCTTAGGGATCCTCCCCTTTTGATCCTGCAAGGCTGCTCATACATGACTAGCTCCATTGTGTATATATTTTTACATTGACTCTGTCCCAGTAGGAACCCTTATACAAAAGGAAAATAACAAAGAGAACTTCAGAAACCTGTGAGAAAAGGACAAAATTTGAAACTTAGGGATTCTAAAAAGGGACAAAATCAGATGATGATGGTGAAGGAAAACGTGCAATGCGACAGATGGTCTGAAAGCCTACTTTCACCTTTGGTGAAAGATATAAACCTACACATTCCTGAAGATGCATAACTGCTCACCAGATTAAACTCTGAGAAAACTTTGTCCAAATATCAAACTGCACTATGTTCAAAACAAAATCCTTCAACTGTGGAACTAGTTCGGTGGCCTAAGTGCTTGCCTAGCAAGAGCAAGGACTGGGTTTGATCTACCAGTATCACATACTGTGCCTGCTTGGAACCCTGAGCACACCTGTGGGTCATTCAGGCCAGGTGTGGTGGTGCACACTTGTAATCTCAGTGCTGGGGAGACTGAAAAAGGAGGATCGCTATGAGCCCCCGTTGCATTAGTGAGACCCTATACCAACCAACCTACCAATCAATCAATCAATCAATAATGATTTTTTTTTTAAATTTAAAACAAAAATCTTGAAATCAGCCAATAAAAATGTTCCACTGTGCATACAAAATCAGAGATTTGAGTGACTGGAGATATCTCACCTCACACTTTGGCCATAAATGAGGTACAACAGTGTTTTCTGGGTTGTTTGTTTCATGCTTGAGAAAGAAAAGAACTGTGAAAATAGGATGTCACATGAAATTAAAATATCCTTCAGGATGATAGTGACATAAACCTATGACTTAGTGAAGGACCCATAAAGCAATTTGCAGCCTCAAAATAATTTTAGACTAAGTTTGAGGAAACTTTCTGGGCAGCCAAGTAATTATACCAGAAGGAAATTTGGATAAACAGAAATGGAGTACAGTGGTCTCTCCGTTCATGAACTTAGTTTGTTCCATGATTCAGGAAAAGATAATCACTTTTATATTCATCAGCCAATGCAGTTCTCAAACAAAAACAAAATTTTGTCAAAAGCTTCTCTCTGTGAACCCTGATCTTTACAAACAAAAGCACTCATGCACTGAGCTACCACCGTACAGTATAAGTTGCAAATATGCAGCAAGTATAATAGACACCACTCATTGTCTTGAGGTTTTAAAATCTTAGGTGTTTGGTACAGGGTCTCTCTACATAACTTGGACTTATAGTGATCCTACTGTTTTTAGCCTCCCTAATGCTGGGATTATAGATGTGCACCACCACAGCCAGTCTTGGTAGCCAGCAGGGCACATGGTACAGGGACTTGAATCCTGGTCTCTGTGCTTGCCTCAGCGGGCGCTTTGTCTGCTGAGCTGTCTCATCGGTCCTCTCCTGAGTTTCTAAAATAGAAATGTATTTAAACTATATATCAGAGTTACTTATTTACTGACAGAGGTGCTTGGGAATGAATCCAGATCCTGCTGCCTGTCTCCTCAACGTCTCATGTGTTCACATAGGGAACATTTTAAAGGTGATTGGATCATCAATGCTCTACACCAGTGCTCTGATGAGTCAGTGGCACACTGTGCATTCGGAAGCACAGCCTGTTTGTAACAGCCATGTCAGGGCAGGGTGGGAAGCTGAGGGGAACCTGTGACCTGGATGGGTTTCTCAGCATGCCCTGTCTCCTCTGTGCTGCAGCAGAGTAAGTACCCTCCCACCTCGCCCTTGCCATTCTGGAGCTGGCCAACCACAGACTAAACCCACCAGCAATTGTGAGCCTAATAAACTGCTCCTGATTTCAGTTCTGTGTGCTGTATTTTGCCCCTGTGATGAAGAAATGGATTAATGTTTAAAAAAAAAAAAAAGCAGAGAAATGAAGTTGTTGTTATGACTATACCTGATACTGTGGTTCAAATGACTTTGGGCCAGGGCTGCAGGGAGAGTTTTTAAAAGTTTGGGACTTTTGACAGTGAAGCCCCCCAATACTGTATCAGAGATTGATGGGTGCTTGTGGTCAGAGCTGAGAAACCCACAACAGAGAATAGAATGCTCCCAGAATCACAGGCCTTAGCTAAGAATTTGAGCCATGGTAACCACTAGACTAGAAGCCACATGTTTTTTTGTTTGTTTGTTTGTTTTGTTTTTATTCTGGTGAAGCATTTGCCTCAATCTTGTCCATGGCGTAAGACTTTAGGTGAAATTGAATCTAATGTGGTAGGCTCACTGATCCGGCAGAAGAAATTTCAAGCTATGGGATGGGCACCGCACGCTGCTTTTGATGAAATCCCCAGTGAGACTCAGAAAGCAGAAGCAGGTCTTGACGCTTTTAACAGGTTTCTCTGGAAAGGAAGCTCTTGAAAAAGTGGGAGAGGCTGAGACTCCTGCAAAGACTAGCATAAAAAAATGGTAAATGCTTTGGATGAAGAGGAGAGATGAGTTTAAGTATCTCAGGAACTGGCAGGCCCAAGCCTTTGTGGATTGGATGGTTCAGAAGGGAAAACTGTCCTGAAGGACTGCTTTGGGAAAAGGGCCTCAGTGTACCATGCCATTCAGGACTGCGGAGTTCCGAGTCCAGGCATCTAGGTACTCGGACAGAGCGCAGCCACTGCCGAAAACCAGGAGAGATCTCGGCATCTGCCACTTGGTACTGTTTTCCCAGGTACACGAGTGTGAGTTTATAAAGCCCAGGAAGCTCTCCCCATCCCCATACTTTAGAGGAAGGTGCTGGAGGCCAAGCAAATGTGTATGGCAGGGTCCGTTCGCTGCCAGTAAAAGCAACCCTGGAAAAGGTAATACTTGAAGCTGTGAGCGAGGCCAAAGGTGCAATGTGGAACCCATCAAGCTGGAGATACCAGGAATGTGGCAAACCAGCTGCAGGGAGCAAGCAGAGGCCATGAGGGGCACAAGGCTGGCCAAGCCTTCCAGAGCCCACCTCTCACCAAAACCTTCCCCACGTGTGCGATACGGAGATGCGGGAATGAATGTCTGCTTTGCTGAGTTGCAAGCAGCTTTGATTCAGTTCTTCTCTGTCCCCTTATCCTGTTTGCTCTATACCATTGTATGCTGGGAATATCTAACTTTCATGATATTTACCGAAGCTCAAGCTGAGAGCTGGCCAGCCTTGAGTTTTAGATGAGACTTTGGAATTGGACTTCTTTCCTTTCCTTTGCTTTCCTTTCCTTTCCTTTCCTTTCCTTTCCTTTCCTTTCCTTTCCTTTCCTTTCCTTTCCTTTCTTTCTTTCTTTCTTTCTTTCTTTCTTTCTTTCTTTCTTTCTTTCTTTCTTTCTTTCTTTGTTTTTGTGCATCTGTTTGAAACAGAGCCTCATTATGCAGTTGAGGCAGGCCATGTGCTCACTGGTCTCGGACTTGAATCAGTACTGTGGCCTCAGCCTCCCAAGAGCTGGGATCACAGCAGTGCACCAGCACAGCGTGGGATGCATGATGATTTTGGTGATGACTAGAGATTGATTATTTCACAAGAAAATGTTCAAATGGAAAAGAGAACGGGGTAGGGGGAGGAAGTATAAAGGAAAGGTGAGAAAGAATGAAAAGAGAGCTTTATAAATAGAGGAGTGGAAGGAAAGATAGGGAAATGGGGGGAAATGAACAAAGAGGTAGGTAAAGCCATATTCCCTAGGATGAATCTGGTCATTATGTATGTCTACATGGTGCCAACGAACTTGATTAATTAAAAAGTAAAATGGTAAAAAAATAGACTGGATGTATTTTATATGATGAGATAAACTTGAACCTTTTGGAAACAAGGACTGAATGCTATCGTTTGACTCTACATTGCCCACTGAGGGTCTTGTGTTCAGGGTGGCAGGTTTTGAAAGGCGATTTGGCGGAGGGGGGGCACTACACTCATAGGCAAGTTAACCCTGAACGTGCGCTTGCTCACCTCTGGACTTCTTCCTTCTCTTTCTCTGGTCCTAGTGCCATGCACTGGTGTTTTCCTCTGCGACGCCCACCATGCTGCTTCTAACCTGGAGCCAGACAATCACGAGCTGCCTGAACCACTCCTTTGCATTGAGGAGGCTGGGTGATTGGTCTCTGCAGTACTAAAGCCGAGACAAAATATCTACAAGTTGAAAGCAGTGCTTGTAACAATACCTCATGCTGGCTCCATTACATGGACATATAGATGAAATATGTAAATAAATGTAGATTAAAAGGAAACGGTAGAAGGTGAAAACATTTATGTTTCCAAAGAAGCAAGACAAGGCTGATGCTCTGTAAAATGTTCGCATCAAAGAACATGTTTTACAATCTCCAAAGGGAGATATTCATCAGGTTAGTGAATGGACAAACCAGATGACCGCCACAGAACGGAGTCAGTAAATGTACATTTTAAATGCATTTGATGAATGCATCAATTTGGAGTTCTCAGATGCACTGTCAGTGAAGGAAGACATTGTGAGATGGTTATATATCATATGATTTCTTATCAATGATTTTTTTAGAAGGAAACTACAGTGAAAACATAGCAGTGCTTGCCAAAATTCACCAGAAGGGATGACTATAACTTCATGAGGAGCAAAAAGGAGATTTGGGGTCAAGAAAAATATTTTCTATTAATATTAAGTTGGTACACAAAATTACATATGAGGCAAAACTCAGAACTAAACATCAAATAAAAGTTTGTTTCACCATACAATAATGTTTAATCACACCAATAAATCAAACTTTATATAAAGTATATCTGAGATACTTAATAATTCTTGGCTTTTCTAGCTACCGTCTTACCCTGAGCAAAAATGCATTAGAGTTTTCAGCCATGTCGCCATACAAATTCAATGTAAAAGTAATCACACTAAATTACTCATGTATGGAAAAATATTTTTCTCTTTATAAGTAACTTTAATATACAGTTTAACTGTTTGTATTTGTATTTTCTCTTTCATTTTATCTGCCAAATAATAAGCACTATAAAAAAATGATTGTTTTTGGTATCTCTAACTCTACACTAAGGAAAACTACTACATTGGCCAAAGTTGCTTTCTATCATGTATAAAACATTGCAATTTGATCTAGTTTGTCTCTAAACAAATGGATCACATTAATGTACAATCTGATGTTATTACAGGAAGCCTGAATTTTAATGAGTCCTGCTTGATTTGCATGAATCAAGACAAGCATAACACAATTGAGTCAATTAGCAAGAATTCTGTAATCACTGTTGATTAAGAAAATGGGATGATGGTATGTGCATAATTTGGAGGCTTTCCCTGGCTCACACATTAATGCAATGGGACAAGTACTGACATCATAAAGGCGGCATAGTTCTTTAATATCAAAAATTAAATATTATTGATATTTACTATTATTTATCCCTACATATCTTATATAAAGATAATATAATTTAGAGCATTTTCAGAAGAAAAATATATTTTTCTGCTACTGTCTTCAAGTAAATTATAATAAATAAACTTACTATTGCAAAAGAAAATACATGATGAAATAATGTTAAAGTACAAGCACACAGCTATTGTAATTAGATTGTTCTACTGTACATCACTGATGAATATACATTATGGATTTATAATTTTCTTTGTTTAATGAAAGTAGTATTTTATGAATAGGTGCTGTTCTATAATAGACATTTTTTCTTGAAGAGAAATTAATTCAGTTAATGACATATTTACAGATAAGATGGGTGCATGTTTTCTATTATTTTTATAGACTGATCTAGCTTGATACATACTTTTATTTACAAGTTATACTGAAAATAGTTATAGTTTATTTTACTTTTTTTGGTTAATGTTACATAGCCTAATACTCCTTAATTAATAGCCTTATATTGTTTGGCCTCCTAAAATAAAGCTGAATGTGTAATGTCTTTTTCTTCATGATAAATTTTTCAAAACAATAAAAATTCCTTTGTTTATAGCCATATCATATGCCAGACCTGACAGGAACATTTCATACACATAGATTAGTACACAGTGAGATGATTATTTAGCAGCTAAGTATATAAAACAGGGAAGAATGTGGATTATAATAATAAAATATTTTCATGGAGGAACTATAATTGTATACATTTTATGTCTGTCCAACATCAAATTTGTTCTTAAGTAAATGTTCTTGACTTGAATAAAATTTATGTGTATTTAGATCTCATTAACCCAAGGAACTGAATACTCATTAACATTTTTCTACTTATATTATGAAGTCATATTTGCCTCCCCAAATATTGTAAGTATTATGAAGATATTTTTGAACATTATTCTGACTGTCCTTCACATTGATTTCTAGGAAAGCATTAGTATTTCCTTATTTAAAACTTCTATTATTTTCAAAATTTTATATGTTAATATTCTTTATTTTTATTTATCTACTAAGTAGAGAATTATCATGTATAAAATGCTACATATAGATAATTATTTTTGCAAAACAAGTTAGAGCATTCCCCCAACTATTCTTTAGAAGCATTCTCCATATTATAAAATTTTAAATGAATTTCTGCATAGAACTATGAGGCTGAGTTTATCATAAAAGATTTGTTCAATATAGCAATCTACACTGTGATTCTTTTAGGAAAAAGACACTTTCTGAGGTAGTATGCAACATGACCTTGAAGTAGTTTATAACAAACTGAGTTCATAAAAGGGGCAATATAATGCTATTACAGAAAGATATAAGAAAATTGAATATGAGTAAAAATCTCTCTCAAGCGTTATTTCTTTTCTTATAGATAGCTGTTTCAAGTTCTTATTTTCTTAACCTAACAATAAATCTGACTTTTTCTTTTAGCTATGTGGCACACCCATATTTAAAATGTTAATCATATCACTCTATTAAATTCTCATATATTTAAATTTTTGGTTTCCTTATTCTTTAATCCTGCCTCCTATGCAGGACATTTTATGATCTTTCTACTTACCTGATATAACTTGTGATCTTCCTGCCATAAGTAAAATTAAACATCATTACCTTTCAAAATGGCATTTGAAGGTATTATTTTATATGTGATGAAGTACATGTGTGTTCTCAAAGAATATTCTATCACCTCATGTACCATGATATACATTATAGATGTCAGCGGGTATTTTGCAGTCTTTCTTCCTTATTCTTGTGACATTGTTGGACTTTCTACTTTTATATTTGTTAAAAAGAAAATTATTATGTCATTTCCCTAAGCATTCCCATATATTTATGAACATCATGAAGTTGATTTTATTTTCCAATTGTTTATCCCCGTTAAAATATTCTTTAACTGTTGGCTTTAATCCATTTCTATTATCTGTATTGCATGTCTGCCTGCTTCCTTTTACATTTCTGGTACTTTTGCTGACAAAACCCTCACTTTTAGTTCATACCAGAAATATTTTCTGTTTGCTTTGCAAAGGCTGTTTTGTAGAATGTTTTTCAAAATTTTGACCTGCTTTCTTTTCCAGCACTTTAATAATCTTGCTGTATTGTACTCTTGTCTCCATGGTTTTTAAAAAGAAATCATCTATAAGTTCTATCCTTTTGCTTTTGTAGACATAAAATCTGTGTCTTTAGTTGTATTCAGTAGTTACACATCATTCCTGATTTACAGGAATTGGGACTGTATAAGTGTGCTTACTTTTTCATATTTATGCTGTTTTTGTTTTTTGTTTTTTTTTTCTGAGGTTTTGAATCTGTAGATTGGTGTTTGCGATTAGTTCTACAAATTTTGCAGGTACCATGTATTCCCATATCCGTGATTTCCAATTCTGTCTTCTTGTGCAAGTTGCTTGCGTAAATGTCAGATCACCTGAAAATGAGTAACCTTGCTGTGATGTTCTCCTCTGCTTTGTTCACATTTTGTTACTCCATGTTTTTCAGTGGAGATACGCTATTAGTCAGTCTCCATGCTCGCGGCATTTTTCTCTCCATTCTGTCAAGTCTACCCTGAGTCCGTTAAAACTGTTACTTTTTTGTCATGACTCTTCTTAATTTTTATAATTTTCCTTTTCTGCTGAGAATACCTGATTGTGCATCGTGTTGAGTTTTGTCATAGAAATTTTAGAATGTAATTAGAATAATGCAAGTCCTTGTCTGCTCTACTAATTCTTTTGCATCTGATTCCAGCCTTGATGGATATTTTGTCTTTTTCAGGCAGGGTTTGTTTTCAAATTTTTTCTGTCTTGTAAGTTTTGTTTCAAGGGAGACAAGTTGTAATATATGTAGATCTGTGCCACTTTACTTGTGGAAATGAGCACACCTTTGCCTTAGTTGTTCTCTGCTGTGGGCACTGAACCCGCCTCTCTGGAGCTGGGCTGGGCCAGGCATAAAGTGTTGTATCCAAAGGATGAAAATTCCTGTACTACAGTAATAGCTTGGGTTAGCACTTTGGGCTAATTTGTATGTTTTTCTCTCTAGTTATCCTCAGTCTTGACCTCAGATTCTCTCTTTCTGTTGATTTCACAAATAATCTACCTCTGATCGCCCCTTAAGTTTTCTTGCACCATTATTGTATGTGATTGATTTTTTTAGTGCCTGTGTGTGGAGGGAGGGAAACACTTGCTGTTTGAACCAAACGTCATCCTTTGACAGTGGTGGCTCACAGCATAATTTTGTCTCTCATCCACTATAACTGTTGAACTTAGTGTGTGTCATTGTCTTTCATCCAAAATTAGCGAGTTTTATTCAATTTCCTTGGTGCCCTTTTCATTTGTGCTCCCCAATCCCAGCAGCACTGCATTATCATTCTGTCAGGCCATGAATGTTGTCACCTTTCCTCTGTAGAACAGGTCTTTGGTTCATTCCTAAGACAGGAGAGAGGCCACGTGGTTTTAGTGGTGTTGGGTACTGGCCTCATCCAGCCAATACCATGGATGAAACCTTTCCTAATACTGGCAGAGGAGGCCTAGTGAGTTCCAGAGAGAATCCCCTCTGCTGCAGCCCAAAGGGATGGTCAAACTTTCATCATAGCTTGTACGCAGCTTGTCATACTCCAGCGACTATGGCTTCTCTGGCTTGCTCTTCCTACCAGCTTGTGGAGCATTAACTGATGTCTGCTACAGGAATCTATCCAGAAAGCTATGGTCTCCAAATTATGAATTAGCTATTAGGATAATGTCCTTGAGTCACTAATGAGCTTAGGAAATCTCACTAACTGGAATTTTCTCTGACATTTTATCCAGAGCCTTATGATTTTTCTAATCTTCAATCATAATTACTTAGTTCAGTTTTCATGTTTTGTCTTTGGTAGTTCTTATGCAAAATAAGTTACAATTCCTGATTCACCTGGAAAAAGTACGGTATAATGTGCTAAGTAATCATGGTTAATAATGTAGCATTTTGTTGGCTATCTGCATTTACTCTTGTTTTGCATATTGTACCTTGGAAAAATATGTTGCATTCAAGGGAATTAGAGCTGTCATGGATTAAGTTTTATTAATATACCTTGAAACTCTTTAATCAACATACATTTCATTTTGAAAAGGTCAATAAATTAACCATAATCTATTGCTAAATTATTTTTATTGAAATGCCTATAATTTATTATTGTGGTAAATACCAAACTGACATTTTTAAAATTATAATGAGAAGAAGGCAATTCATTACCATCTTTTACTGGATTAAGAGTGTACTGTATGAAAACAGTATAAACTGAAATATTTTTCACTTTATCTCATTTTATTTACTAAATTTAAAATGATCCATAAAGTTTTGAAAATTATCTTCAAATTTTCCAACATAAAATAATTCAAACATAGCTGAAGAATTATATTTATGTATAAAATCCTGGGAGACAATGTTACATGATTGAAATACATTTGTTTGTAATTGTTACACTTAATTAATTTAACACAAAAAAGAAATTTAGTGTGAATGTAATGTTAGAAAATATGTTTAACCAGACATTTAAGAATTATTATTAATGGAGATAATAGCTATGGTTTTTTTTTCTTTAAAAATACTTTTTAAAATGACAAAATAGCAATTTGCCTAGCTGTGTAGTTTCTGAACCTAATTCACTGTGTTTAAATATTATAATGCTACCTAGCTGTATTCATTTATCTTCTCTACATTTAACACTTAGTAACTGGTGCAACTTAAGCTTTCCTAAAGTTGCCTTCCCTTAAACATTTATTCAAATGATATATTGACAATATCTATCTCATAAGTTTGTGATAAAATTAAATAACTTAACCCATGAGAAGTCCCAAGAGAAGTTTCTGAGAGACAGCTATTGTACTATTTTCTCAGTAACACTTTCTCAGCTCTGTATATGTACTTTTATGCTGTAGTGTTTTGTCTTGTAAACAATTACTAGAAATTATTGTGTTCTGTTAATAAGCAAGGTGTGCCATCGATAGTGTGGCTATTTATCTCCTGTTTTCACAACTGTAATAAGCACCTCTAAGTTACACAACTGGAACTAAGTAACAGTGATTGTAATTAAATCCCTGTGGGCTGGCCAGATAGCTGAGCAGATTAAAGCACCTACTTCAGCTGACTCTGGGGCTGGGATTTTGATCCCTCACCTGCTTGGCTGGCCCTGGCCACCAAGGGTGCACTCAGATGCGTGATCGAGACTGGGCGTGATGGCACGTGCCTGGAATCTCAGGGTTTGGGAGGCTGAAAAAAAGGAAGGATCACTTATTCATGTATATCTTAGGCAGCTTTTACTCGTTGCTGGGACAAATACACGACACTCACAATGAAGGAAGGAAAGTTTTATTAGCTCACAGTTACTGGAGGTTTCAGTCCATATTCAGCTGGCCCAAGGCCGAGTGGAACAGGGCAGAGAGCATCCATTTCATGGTGGCAGAACAGCAACAATTGCGACAGAGGCAGTCAACCAACCAGTGGAAGAGACAGCAACATCCTAGTCTGACTCTCTGTCTCTCTTTATACTACATCAAGCTCTCTGTCTTAGCCTATCTGCCTCAGGCCACATCTATAATTCCCAGTAGTACTCAGACCATAATCTCATTTCATCAATACTAAAACACATAATACCAGTGGATCATGGATCAAGTCTTAAACTCTAAAAGTCCCCGCCCCATGATGGCAATGAAGCTTTGGGGACACAGCTAGACATAAACCATATATATATATATATATATATATATATATATATATATGAAATTAAACCCAAGTTCCTAAGAATCTAAAGACATTTTCTCAGCATACTGGTCAATGGACAAAAGTACTAGTATTAAATATCAATATCTTTTTTGCTTCCCCAAATAATTTTGGTCCTGGGGTTCCTTAATGCAGGCCTTCTGGGGATCCTACACCAGGAGATTTTGTTGTTCTTCCCTGTGGATACACCCTATTTCATCCTGAGACCCATGGGATGTCATCTTTCTCTTTACTGCCTACAATGTAAATTAAGCGAGCAATATTCTTGTTTATGGAAAAAAATTCACTTTCAAGACATCATCATATCTATTTAAAAACAGATTTATATACATCATGGATGAAAGTATGGAAGTAATTATCTGTCTTGCTTTTTGATACTTTAACTATAAGTACTTGAGAGTCTTTCTCTGAGAGCACTCAGTTACTAAGTGTTAAAAGCACAGATGATAAATAAATATAGATGAGTAACATTATAATATTTGAGCCCAAATGGCCAGTGAGATGGCTCACCAGACTGAGCACCTGCTTAGGCAAGTGTAGGGACCAGGGTTCGATTGATCCCTGGTTCCACATGTCTGCATACTGCTCTAGGTACTTGAGTACTCATTTTATCCTTACTTGTTGACTTGAAATGTTAATGGAATAGTTAGAAATTGAGCATCAAGAATGGCAGTAAATACTGATGAGAAATTGATCAAAGGATAAAGGAGTAGTCTGTCAAGACTTAGATCTTACTATTATAAAGTAGAATGGATGATTTTAGATTTGTATAATGCTGAATAGTGCAGAAAAGCTTTAGCTTGGGCTAGGGAGATAGCTTGATAACCCAAGAAAGTGCCTGGAAAGGTAGGTTCTAAGTTCATCCGGGGTACTGCATGCAGTGCTGACCACACCCACTTTGGCTGTGGTGATGCATGCCTGTAGTCCCAGAACTGGGGAGGCAGAGACAGGAGCATCACTATGAGGCTAAGTTGAGTAGCAAGATCTTCTACCAAATAAACAAATAACTTGTTTTAAAAAAATGAATATGTTAAGCTAGAGATTAACCCAAAAATTGTTAGGTAATTTATGATATTCTTTTCTTCAGTGTTTTTAAATATGAAAGGATTACCAACATTTTTGAAGACTAGTTTTGTCTAATACTCATATTTGAAATGCATTTATATAAAACTGAACTTGTATTTTGTCCTATACCTTGCTTAACATTCATGTTATAGAGATTATCCTAATTGATATCCATCCTTTGTTGCTCTGTGGGCATGGAAATCTGATCCTGGGATTTGCAATTCGATGTCAGTGCCTTCAGATTTTGCACACTCAGCATTTATCTTCTTAAAATTGGGCCCATGATGCACTTATTTATTCCACCTAGGAATTTAGACATAGCATGCTTACTTTTTTGTTTTTCAGAGTTGATTTGCATCTGAGGGGAAAGATTTTAGATACAAAAATTCCCTCTTCCTATTTAAAATTTACAATCATATAAAATATTTACTGGGGTATTGTGAGGACATACTAATACAAATATGTGACCTTTGTACATCAGAAGTGAAGTAATAGTTATGAAAATGAAAGTTACATATATTTTCTTTTAAAAACACATTAATTTTATTATTCTGTAAGAGACTATACTAACATTAAAATATTGTCTAGGGAAAAGCAGGTTGTTTAGGAAAGCATTGTGATTTAAACACTAGAAGAGAGATAATTTGACATTCCTAAACATGTGTGTATTCCACATAAAAATAGACCCTTATTTTTCTGTATCATTTTCACATAGAAAATACTAAGCTTACTATATAGCGTGAAAAATAAAAATGTATGAGACTGAACTGCTCTGCTTAACATTAGATTCAATAATAATAGCTTTAGTATTTTATTCAAAATACCTTACATATCTTGCTCAAAATACCTTAAAAACAAACAGCAAGATACTGATATTAAATAATCATTCCCTGAGAAAAACATTTCTGTTGAGGGTAATAGTATCTGTTAAGGCTAATAATATCGTGGTCATCTTGTGACATCACAGTGAAGCTGTAAAGTTTCTACAGCCTGGTGACCCAGTATGAGGTAGTAGACAGCATAATATATAGCCAGATCCTATTATATATGATTATATATATATATATATATATATATATATATATATATATATATATCAGATTTTATAGCTTTATCCTATAGCCAGATCTACAGATCTACATACTGGCTATATATCAAAATTTTATGTTTTGAAGTTTTTTTTAATTAATTTATCAGAGTAAAAAATAGAAAAAATAAGAAAACAAACTTTAGAAACAATAAAAAGTTTCATTAAACAAACTAGTAGAAATTCCACAATGGTTATTGTATTACATAATATTATCTTCAAATTAGTGTTTAGGTTTCTAGATATAAACCTTAAACACTGATATAAAACATAAAAGTCATAAGTGATTAAAAAGAAGAAAATTTTAAAAAATTAAATGTAAGCATTACCTTCTACTTTCAATAGACCAGTGGAAATCAGCAGTGTAATTATCCAAACTGTCCTGCATATACATGAATATATTTTTCCCTTCTTTCTTTAGTCCTTTTCCACATCCAAGTTGTCCCTTCTAATTGGACAAATTCTCTCCCTCTCACAGTGTCTATTGCACTTTTCAGATTTTATTTACTCTTTCAGATTCTTATTCTAATGAGACAATACAATGTCTGCAAATGCAAGTTTAAATTTTTTTGATGTTACTTACCAATATAGTCTCTAATTGTGTTCTTTTACCTATAAAAGCCTTGAATTTACCTTTGTAATATAAAATTATGAGTAATACTCCATTGTGTAAAATTAGGGCACTTTTTTATTCAGTTCACAGATGATGGGCAGGTCATTTAGGTTGTTTCCAAGATAGAAAATTAATCGTATAGTCCATAGTAGTAGACAGAAATGTTCCCAGCCTTCCTCTTCATCCAACTCTCATTACCTGGCTGACTCTGAACAACTTCCAGTCTTATGCATTCCATTCATGGTAACAAACTCTACAGAAGTAAACCGTATGTTATCATTGACTCTATGATATTACAGTAACTTGATGTGCCTAGAAACATAAATAATTATCCACATGTGGTCGTTGCATAAAGCATTCAGTGGAGTAACACACTGTCAGGTTTGCAGCATAGAAACAGTAAGTTGTACCTCACAGCCAGATGTGTAGCAACTGCTCCATGTAGAGCAGTATGAATGCACTAGGGGGGTTGCATACTGACAGGACTCACCCAGTGAAGTGGCAGCACGGCCCCCCATGCATCCCAGTTCACATCTTCCAGAAAAAGTGACTCTATTAGACAAGATGATACTGATTCTATCATCCAAGAATCATTTTCTGCATAAAAGAATAGACCCATAAAGTGGAAAGGTGGTTGAACTGCTACAGTCTTTAGCCCTGGAACCAAGTGGCCATCTGGGACTCCAGATTTTTAAGTTGGGTAATATATAAGCACAGGGAGTGTGCTGACTAATATTTCATGGTGAATGAACATTTTAATTATGTTATTGAAGTAAGGGGTCACCATGAATTGTCTGTGAAGGAGAAAGAGAGAAATGGAATATTCTAGTGTTCACTGCACTAAGCAATATTTTATCTTCATTATCCTACACTAGCTTTATTAGTGTAGGATGAAAGAATTCATGAAAAAAATTTTTTACTATATTTCCACATTGCCACATAGTTTTCATAAGAATAACTTTTATGTTTTACATTCATTTTATTCCTTTAATAAATATTCACAGAAGTGAAATAACTAGCTAGAAATTTGTTATTGTTTTGTATTTAGGGGTATTCAATGATTGAAATACTTCCCTGTCAGAATTTAATAACTAATATTTCACTTATAAAAAGGACAAGTATTGTCTCAAGTGGCATAATTGTATATTTTCTCTTTCGTTCTTCCTTCCTTTCTTTCTTTTTCTCTTTCTTTTCTCCTTTAGTTAATTGTAAGTGTGAACTAATTCTTTCCCACTCTCCTACCTTACTTCCTCTTCTTGAATACTGTGCTTATAATTCCAGTGAATTAGAAAGTTATTCTTCACCATTTTATTTTTTAAATGCTAACCTCACCTGTTAGGTTGGTAGCCTACTTATATAATATGTAATATGTTTATAAAATATGTTGTGTCAGATGTACTAATTAAATATCAAAGTTTCATGTTTTGATTGTTTCATTTATGTAGAGCAGTGATTTCTTTTATTAGCTATTAGCCACTTATCTTTCTCTATGGTATTATGAAAATCTTAAAGTGCTATTTAGGTTACAAAGAAGTACAACAGAGCAAACAGGTGAAATAAGGGATAAATCTGTATTTAGTTTTCATATAGCCTGTTAAATATTTTATACCATGACACTATCTTTGTGTTCCATAGTCTCACATTATCACTAATGCTTTAGACTAATGACCAGGGAATAATAATTTTGATAAAGCAAGCACACAAATGCAACATAAACAACTGCCTATATGTCAGTACAAGTTGTGGATTGCAGTCTATAAACTCTATAGAAACATACCTTTTTTCTAACAAATTGCTACTAGGTATTTACTAATTATGAGCATAAAAAGTGGCTATAATTTTTCAAGTTGTAATTAGTTATGGTGACTGATTCAGATCAAGGACTGGGCCATCAACTGTCGTCAATTATAAATGCAAGACATGATGTGCTCTCTTCCAGTCAAGGAAATTCATTAGTTATGCTGTTTGAGAGCAGCTGTACCCTTGGAGATGTGATTTATTCAGATTCTCTCAATATTACTGCAGAAGCATGGGGAGATAAGTGATTTGATGAGGCTATCTATTTACTGTCAAATGCCATTATGTGTTTCATGTGCTGTAGCAGTGATAGGAAGTTGTGTTTCAAAAATAAAGGATTAAATCAAATGAAGAAAAGACCAGGAAATCCAAATGTACACAATCACGTATCCTATACTCATATCTTTCTAAGAATTGCTATGCACAGTATTCTGTTTCCACTTTGCCATATTGCTTCCTTATTGTGAATATATCACTTAAACCATACAGATGGCACAATTTTACAAATATGAATTGCTTGATTTTATCTAATAAACTAATTACAATGGTTCTGTGTATGGTATTATAATTTCATTTATGTGAGCTCATTTCTTTGAGTAAATGAAGGAGAAATTGGGCTGGTTATGAATTATGTATCCTAACACCTCAATTTGAAAATAATCTCTGGAGGTTGTGTGATATTGGATAAGATAATCAGATTATTACTGTGCACAAGGTCGCTAAAAGAAAATATTTTTAGAACATATCTAGGCACATATTCTGGTGGCTAGATTCCTTGAAATATTACTCCAATAACTTTTCAAAATGCTTACAACATTGAAATCTTTTTATTAGACTATGCTTTTAAAAATATGGGTAAGTACACATATAGCATATACATATTTTTTCATAGGTGAGTTTATTATATATGATGCACATTAAATAGAACTAACTAAGTTTCAGGAAGGTCTGCCTCCCACTCTGCTTTGCTTTCTCCAGCCTCTGTCATCCTCTAGGCTCTGCTGTGTCCCTAATGGCTAAGTCCCCACTGATCTCGTAGTGGGAGGCAAAGATTGCGACTCAGAACCCAAGAAATAGCAGAGGCCTGAATTCAAGTCTTCTAACTGTGACAAGACATGCGACAAATACTAAGTCATTCAGCCTGCGATTAGAGAGCAAGGAACAGGACCATGAAGAAGAAATACACTTGTTATTAATGAGGGATTCAGTGGTAAGAATGTGGTCCAGCCCAAACGACATATTCCAAATTAAATGCCTATCTTCTTAGGAATTAATGTAATACATTTGTAATCAATTTTGTAAGACTTAAGTGCAATTAAATTATTCATATTTTACTAACTCGTTTAACTGTTTAACAACTGTTAAGTTTGGTGTGATCATCATATCACGTGATAGTCAAAAATCAGACACAAATGGTACTACGTTCTATAATCTATGTAGAAAATGGGAATTCCAACCCGTGCCCTGGCACATTTAGTGCACAGCTAACATTTTAAAAAGAAAAATATCTGCCTTCATCAAAAGACATAAGACCATGGACAATGACAGCAGTGTAAATCGAAAACACAAAGTTTAGTCTCTTACGTTATCATCAATGTTCAGAATAAATTTAAAATTCAAGAATTTTAAATAAAGCTTATGAAAAGTGGAAGAAAAATGACATCAAATTGTCTTTAAATCCAAAACATGACATTTTGCAAGTTTATGCACTTAAAATGTAGTGTCTGCAGTAATCATTTACATAAAATGACTAAAGCTATTTCAAAAAATAAAATATATACCCTGGTTGTTATTCAAAAGTACTTTGAGTGAATAGTTTAAAGAAAAACCATCATCTCTATTGAAGGATATCACAAGTACACCACAAAAAATGTAAGCTTTAAACAGTAATGATTCAGGAAAAATAAGTCAGTATTTTTAATGACAGGCTACCAAAATTTTTCCCATCATTGGATTACACATTCACACCATTGATACTTGACATAAGTATCAATTATGTTCTATTCAATCTATGAATGCTGCTAATAACATTTTAAATGAATGATTCTAATATCTAATGATGAATTTCAATTATGTAAGAGAAAATCTTCGTAGCATAAAATATGTCTTGTCTTTTATTCAAATATTTTTCATTTAGCTATAGAAAAGTAGTGCCCGGGGCCCGGCAGGAGGCTCAGTGGTCTAAAGCACCTGCTTGGGAAAGCTTGAGCAGCTTCAGGGACCGTGGTTCGATCCCCGGCACCACATGCTGCGCCAGCCCTGCCCTTGGGACGGGCTGAGCTGGCCATAAAAATGAGTGGATAAACAAAGCTTCTGAAACAAGAAAAAGAAATAAATAAAATTAAAAAAAAGAAAAGTAGTGCCCATTATCTTTGATTAGTACAGAATCCATAAAGTTGTCTGTTGTCTATGGTATAAGAAAAATTTCACCAAAATCAATATCTTTCCTTCACTTTGCCAATATATAAAAATATAAGAAATGTAAATTCCATCTAACTTGAAATTTATGTATTTGTGCTCTTTGAGTCCTACTTAAAAATTTATGACCACAGTTTTATTTTTATTTATGTGTTTACTTATTGTGTGGCCAGCTCAACCCCAGTCTGCTGGTGTAGCCTGTTGTGCCAGAGATTGAACCATGGCCCCTGTGTGCTTGCCTAAGCTTGCTAAGCAGGTGCCCCAGACAGCTGAGCTATCTTGGTAAACCCTGACCTCATTTTTACAAGAAATTCTTTCTATGATATTATAATGATACCTCTTTTTTTTTTTTTTTTTTTTTTTTTTTTTTTTTTTTTTTTTTTTTTTTTTTGTGGTACCAGAGATTGAATGCAGGCCCTTGCGCTTGCCAGCAAGAGCTTATTCTACTGAGCTATCTCACCAATCCTGTAATGATATCTTGTGATAGATTACGTGATTGAATATGTGTAGGCTGTTATTAGATCTTCTATTTATTCCTTGACTATATGTTTCTGTTCTTGTGGTATAACCAGTCTTTTGCAGTTGTTACAAATATAAAAACTGTTCATTGTTCTCAAATTGACTTTAGTTCTAGAACTTTGGTAAATTTCTAGATAGTATATGGTTTCAAAGTTATTGTAAGCAAAGTAAAATATTTACTACAGATATTGTCAACACATACAAATTAATTTAATCTAATTAATAATACCCCAGACTCATCAAATTTGTTGAGTGAATTGGGCACTTTTACTGTCTTTTAACTTTAGGCAACATGCTTAATTTTCACATTTAGAAACAATAGTAAACATGGTAAGTACGTTAAGATTTTCTTACTTTATTGAAGTGCAAAGGACTGGTGGTAAATATTTTAAACTAACTGATGACACTGAAAATTCATGTTCTGGAACTCAAGGAACACTTTCTCTAATATTTCACAATGAGCTAAAGTCTTATTTTTGTATTTTTCTAAGATAGAATGTTATCTAAGAACTGACTATTTTTAGGTTACTCTGAATGAACTTTGTTTCATTGAGTCATTAATATGTGTTGACTGTATCCAGTCTTATTTATGCACTTATTACCATGGAAGCATATCTTTAAAATGTTTAATATTTAGAATTTAATTCCATAATGCTACATGATACACTGCTGGAATAAACTCCATCGGGAAATATTTTCTAAAACCATGACTTTGTTACTTTTTCTTGTCTTTAATTTGGAATTTCTTTTTAGTTTTTTGTTTTATTTTGTTTTTTGGTTTTTGGTTTTGTTGCATTTGTGAAAGCGATTGGCTTGGAGTTGTCATTATTTTAATATTCCTGTCTGGCTTTCTATTAAGTTAATTCTAGAAACATTGTAAATTCATGTCATTGATCTATTCTTAGATAATTTCATAAGATTTGTGTTCCACTTACTCTGTTACTCCACGGTGTGTTTTAACACATACGTCTCTTTTTTATACTAGGTTCAGCAGTGTTCACTGTTAGTTCATTTCATAAGTCTCACAGAATCATTATCTGTTTACTTTATTTTTCGTTCTCTAACTCCTAAACTAGCTTTCAATTCAGTATTCCTAGTCAGTAAATGTAATTTATACCTTTGTTGTCTCTTTTTTTTTTTTTTTTTTTTTTTTTTTTTTTTT
>PVJA010006581.1:0-72577 GCA_004027025.1 Myocastor coypus | reverse complement strand
AACGGGGATGGGCAGCCCAAGGTGCTGCAGGTCCCAGGTGATGAGGACCAGGTGACCGTCTCAGGGCTGGAGCCCGACCACAAGTACAAGGTGCACCTGTACGGCTTCCATGATGGCCAGCGTGAGGGACCCGTGTCTGTCACCGGGGTGACAGGTGAGAGGATAGAGAGAGGCCGAGGAACCCAGTGGGAAGCCCAGCGCCTCGTCCTCTGGTGACACCGAGCAGGACGCAGTGAGGCTGCATGGGGCTGAGGAGTGGCCCTGTGTCCTCCTGGATGACCTCTGTCCCCCAGCAGGGAGCAGCCATGAGGCCTTGGCTGTGCTGGTGACCGTCTGGTGCCCTGCTGTCCCAGGTGCTCAGGCCAGCTCTGAGCCAAGCAGGATGCCCGGCCCTAGGGTGGCTGCTCTGCCCTGAGTGCAGGTCCCCAGCAGTGGCCATGCTTCTCCCCCTCCTTGTCCCCAAGCCTTAAGGATGTCCCTGGAAGCTACTTTACCCTATGTTTCCCTTTCTAGCCCCAGAAGAGGAGACACCCAGCCCCCCAGAACCCAGCACAGAGGCCCCGGAGCCCCCGGAGGAGCCGCTCCTGGAGGAGCTGACAGTGACAGACGTGTCCCCGAACTCCCTGAGCCTGTCCTGGACGGTATCCCAGGGCTACTTTGACGCCTTCAGCATCCAGTACAAGGATGAGGCCGGGCGGCCGCAGGTGCTGCGTGTGGAGGGCGAAGAGCGGGAGGCCACCGTGCGGGACCTGGCCCCGGGGCGCAAGTACAAGATGAACCTGTACGGGCTCGGCCGGGACAGGCGCGTGGGCCCGGTGTCCGCCGTGGCCGTGACCGGTGAGTGGAGTCCAGCTCTGGCCCTGGCCTTCCCTGTGTTGGCCTGCTTTGTTCCCCATGGTTCTGGCCCCTCCCCCGACCTCCATGCTCCCCGTAGCTCCAGTGTTGCTGCTGACCGCTGGTTGGCCTGTGCTGGGCGTCCTGGCCGTTGGCTCCCAGGCCCCTGGGCCAGCAGCCCCACGGTGCTCACTGCTTCTCCCTTGCATCCTTGGTCTTCCTCACCATGGTTTTAGGAGCTCAGGCTTTGCTCCAGACCCGGCTGCCTATGCAGCTGCGCCCCGCTCTACTGACCAGCATTTTGCCAGCTTTGTCCTAACCCCTGCGGCCTTGGGTCCTGAGCGTCAGAAGGTGGTCACAGGCGTGGGCGCTGGGCACTGCGGCTGGGAGGCTCTCAGCCAGGCCTGGGACCGCAGCCCCGTCCTGCCAGCCCTCAGCCCGCTTTGCTCTGTTGCAGCCCTCCTGCCCACGGAGCCCCCGGTGGAGCCCCGCCTGGGGGAGCTGGCCGTGGCTTCTGTGACCTCGGACACAGTGCACCTGTCATGGACCGTGGCCCAGGGCCCCTTTGACTCCTTCCTGGTACAGTACCGGGATGCTCAGGGGCAGCCCCGGACGGTTTCCGTGAGCGGGGACCTCCGTGAAGTCCCTGTCCTGGCTCTGCACCCAGCCCGAAAGTACAAGTTCCTGCTCTTCGGACTCCTGGATGGGAAACGCCATGGCCCCATTTCTGTGGACACCAAGACCCGTGAGTGGGGGCAAGGCCCTGGCTAGGCCCCGCCGCGGGTGGCCCTTGGTGGAATTCCAGGTTTCTGCCTCCACAGGCGTTCTCAGGGCTCAGTGAGCCACACGCTTCTTGTGTCCGCTGGACTCTACGCCGGAGCTCCCCGCTCCCCATACCGCCGTCCTCCCCAAGTCCCCGGGAGTCGGGGGCACTTGCTTTCACACCACCACCACCACCCTACCCTGTTCAGGAACCCAGAGCCGCAGCGCCCCAAGAAGCTGTTGCTTCCGTCACGCTCTGAGGACTTCCCTGTTTTCCAGTCCCCGACGCGAAGCCCCCACCCCGCCTGGGGGAGCTGATGGTGACTGACCACACCCCTCACTCCGTGGGGCTCTCATGGACCGTCCTGGAGGGCGAATTCGACTCCTTTGTGATCCAGTACAAGGATAAGGACGGGCGGCTCCAGGTGGTGCCCGCAGCCGCAGACCAGCGTGGGGTCACCGTGCCCAGGCTGGAGCCAAGGCAGAGGTACCAGTTCCTGCTCTACGGCCTGGCGGGCAGGAAGCGGCTGGGCCCCATCTCCGCGGAGGGCATCACAGGTGAGCCCGGGTCCTGCCGCTTCTCTGGCCTTGGCCTGCCTGGGACATGTATTCTGTCTTCGGCATGGACGTCACTATCCCTCCAATGTGCGGGACGCCACCCTGAGCCTGTTGTGAGCCCTGTGTCCTTCACTCGGGGATGTGACCGGGGCAGGAAGAGCCCAGGATCTGGGGCAGGCGGGCCTTGGCCAAATCCAGGCCCAGTGGTGCAGCCATGTCCAAGACCATGCCCCGGCCTCTGTCTGGTATCTGTGAGCTGCCCATGCTCACCTCTGCCCCAGCTGGGCAAGGACAGAAAATGAGGCAGGCCCTGGCCACCAAGACGTGGGGCAGACCCACTGTCCTCTCAGCCCCACTTAGCCCCTAGCAAGGGTGGGGTGGTCTCTGACTCTGGGGCTCCCAGCCCTGAGGCCACCTGGGCTTGCCGGGGGGCCCAGGACGCTGCCGCATCGTCCTTGCTCTCCCTGGAGATCGCCCTTGGGGTCCCCCTTGCCGTGGGCCCCTGCTGTGGACACCTCTGCCCCACCCTGGGGGAGTCTCCCTGCGTGCTCCTCCGCCTCTGCCCCTGCACCCCAGAGCCCCGGTCCCAGGTTATTGCAGGCTGAGGAGGCATTGGCCACAGGGCATGGCCAGGAGGTGTCCGTGGGTTTCGGGCAGCCCACTGGATGGCCTGGGCTCTGCTCTCCTCCTTGGGGTGTCGCTGTGGGAACCTCAGTTCTGGCTACAGCTCGGTGCAGATACTGAAAGTCGAAGGAAATCAAGGGCTTCTCTGCACTCCTGGGAGCCCCCTCTCCTTTTCTTTTCTACTACCAAGGCTTAAATCCAGGGCCTCTGGAAGAAACTACATCCTTAGCCGCTTTCTTTGAGGCAATCTCACTGCACGGTTCAGGCTGGCCTCGAACTCGCAGAGATCCTCCTGCCCTTTGTTAAAGTTATTTTTTAGGCCTCTTTCATTGGTGAGATGATCTTTTATGAATGCACTGGATCCTTGACCCTCATGGGCGTGGGTGAGGGCAGGAACAGCTGGGCAGCAGCACCAAGAGGCGAGACTGGGCCAGCGCTACTGGGCTCTGTCCCCAAGCTCTCTAGTGGGTGGCCTTGACCAGGAGCCCCCTCACCCTTTCAGCTCCTCTGGAGAAGACCCCACGGCCCTCTCCCCGCCTGGGGGATCTGGCTACCAGCACGGAGACCTCAGACACCCTCCGGCTGACCTGGACAGTGGCCCAGGGCTCCTTCGACTCCTTCCTGGTCCAGTACCGGGACTCGGATGGACGGCTGCAGGTGGTGCCTGCGGCCTCGGACCAACGCGAGGCCATCGTGGAGGGCCTGGAGCCAGGGAGGACATACAGGTTCCTGCTCTTTGGGCTCGCAGGAGGACAACGTGTGGGTCCAGTCTCCGCCCTGGGAGCCACAGGTGAGACTGCCTGCTGGGCCCTAGCCAGCGGCCGGGCCCGGGGGCTGCTGCCGGTCTTCAGGCCCAGTGGGCAGGTGGGGGAAGGAGCCCTGCAGGCCTGAGCCGGAGGAGGCCCCTGCCACGTCCCAGCGGTGTGGCTCACTGAGCTGGCCCACAGCAGGAGCCAGGCCAGGCTGCATGCAGCAGTGGCTCCCTGCTCGCCACACGTCACCCTGAGCGGCGTGGGCTGGCCGCACTCTTCCACCTAGCATGGCGGCCTCGCCCAGACAGGGCCAACCTCCTTGCCAGCATTCAGATTCAGCCGGGACCATTTTCTCACACGGGAAACCCAATGGGCAGGGGACGCAAACGGAAGCCCATGGGGTGGCTGCGCACAGGGAGCCTCATGCAGGACGGAGGCCCACGCCAGCGGCACGACCTTGCAGTCCTAGCCACGGCCAGCGCTCGAGAGGGACGCTGCGTGTACAGCCCAGCAAGTGCCGGGCCCTGGGCTAGGCTGGATAGAGCTCAGAGACACCTAGGGCTGGGTGAGGCCCGCGGGACACTTGGTGGGAAGGGAACCAGGTGCCTGACCCGGACAAGGACGGAGCAAGACGGAAGCTAGCGATGGCCCAGCAGGGTCCTGCTGGGAGAGCTCCAGGGGCGGCAGGAGCCCAGGCCAAGGCAGGCGTCTTAGTCACTGTCTTGTCACCAAGACACAATCAATCCCCAACACCCACAGATTACGGAGGAGAGGTTTGTCTTGGCTCACAGGTCGTGGCTGGCTGGCTCCAGGCAGGGCAGACAGGGACCAGGGGAGGAGAGGGAGGGGCTCCTCAGGCCACGCCCCAGGGGCGCTCCTCCAGCCTGGCCTCGCTCCCCACACTTAGCTATAGACGCATCCGCGGACAAATCTACGGGTGCACGTCACAGTCTGTGACCCAAGCAGCTCCTCAGAGCCCCGGCTGCGATCCCACGAGGCTTTGAGGGGCCATGCAGATAGAAGCCCTGACAGCAGGGTGCAGCCAACGCAAGAGAAGAGAGGCCCTGAGAGGGAGAGCGGGGCCGCTGCCTCTGGGCCCAGCACTGGGCTGTGCATCCCAAGCTGCCTCCTGGGGTAAAATACTCAGCCCCAATAAAAACTCAGAGGGACAGAGTTTAAGGAGAGGAAAACACTTCATTTGTAAAGAGGAAAAGACAAGGAGGAAGCAAAAGATAGGTAGCCACCCCGAGAAGAGGGAACTGGGGAGCGGGGGGGGGGGGAGGGCTCTGGAAACGTGGAGGGCCCGTGAGCCCTTTGCCCTCGGACGCTTTTGTAGTGGCCGAGTGACCCTTCACTGGGAGCTTGTGGTAACTGGCCTGGCTTCCGGGCCTCTCTGCCTCATGTTAATTCTTCTACGTGCAGCTGGTTGGCCTGCTGTCCTTGACGTACCTTTAAAAGCCTTATCTTTGGGGTCCGTGGGTGTTTGTCAAGGGACCACCTTATTCACGGTTAGCTCACAGTTACTAAGGATATGTGGGTACCTATCGCACTCCGCGGCGCCCCCGGGGTGAGTACTGGCTCCAGAATACAAGCATAGGTGTACTTTGTCTTTTTGAGACAGGGTCTCTCCATGCAGCTCAGGCTGGCCTTGAGCGCACTTTTGTAGCCCAGGCTGGCCTCGAACTCGCACTGATCCTCCTGCCTCTGCCTCCCGAGTGCTGGGATTACAGGCGTGCGCCACCACACCCGGCTCTTCCCTCTGTTCTGTTCGGGGTGGGCGGGGCAGGATCCTGTCAGTGTCCCTGGTCTCTCTGTCAGCGCCTCCTCTGGGCTCTTGCTGCAAGGCCCAGGACCACTTGGTCCCTTTCTTTGTCTGGATTTTCTCTCAGTTTCTGTTCCTTCCCTTGGACTTCTGGACAGGTTGGCACCTGTTCTGTGTCCTGGCCTCCTGCTGCAAGGCCTGCCCTCCTCTGCCCGCTGGTGTGCTAGCCTTGGGCCATCCCAGAGCCCTTCTCTAGGGGGCAGGAGGGAAAGGGCAGAGCCCCACTCCCTGCTCAGCTTCTCCCCTGGCCTTTCTCACACAGCCCCCAAGGAGGACATCCCAGCCCCAGAGCACCCCGAGTCCCATGAAGGCCCTCGCCTGGGGCTCCTGGCAGTGACGGAGGCCACACCAGACTCCCTGCGCCTGTCATGGAGTGTGGCCCGAGGCCCCTTTGACTCCTTCGTGGTGCAGTATGAGGATGCGGATGGGCAGCCGCAGGCCCTGCTGGTGGACGGTGACCAGAACAGGGTCCTCATCTCTGGCCTGCAGCCTGGCACATCCTACAAGTTCTTTCTCTATGGAATCCATGGAGGGAAGCGCTGGGGCCCCGTCTCGGCACAGGGTAGCACAGGTACCAGGCTTCAGTGTCCTCATCTAGCGTGGGAGGGGAGGGAGTGGTCATGGGGCGAGAGCAGGAACAGGGGCCCGAGGAGATGGCGAGGCCTCACGGCCTGTCCTCCTTATATCTGCTGGGCTACGGGGGGGGGGGGGGGGGGGGGGGGGCGCAGGGACCTGCCCCTAAACACCAGTCCACCTGCATCTTTCTCCAAATCCTTTTCTGGCACCTGCTGCTCCACACAGGACCACCTCCTGCTGGTCAGGCCCCCGGAGACCCCGGACCACGCTTGTCCCAGCTGTCAGTGACTGATGTGACTACCAGTTCCCTGAGACTCAACTGGGAGGCCCCGCTGGGGGCCTTCGATTCCTTCCTGCTCCGCTTCGGGGTGCCGATGCCAAGCACCCTGGAGCCACATCTGCGTCCTCCAACGCAGCGGGAGGTGATGGTGCCTGGGACCCGGCGCTCGGCTGTGCTTCGAGACCTGCAACCGGGGACCCTATATAGCCTTACTCTGTACGGGCTGCGCGGGCCTCACAAAGCCGACAGCGTACAGGGCACTGCCCGGACCCTGAGCCCAGGTAGGGCGGAGCGCCTCAGGGCCTTGGCACCTCGCCAGCAGCTGGGACCTCAGACCTCACCACAGAGGGCTGGGGCTTGGGGCCTGGAGCCAAGGGAGGGGCTCAGGGAAGAGGCGGAGCTGGGCACCCTCTTGGGCAGCCACCTCTGCCCCTGCACAATCTGTCACTGCTTGCCTCTGTCCCCAGTTTTGGAGAGCCCCCGGGACCTTCAGTTCAGTGACATCCGAGAGACATCAACCAGAGTCAGCTGGACGCCACCGCCATCCAGGGTGGACAGCTTCAAGGTTTCCTACCAGCTGGCCGACGGAGGTGACGCCTTGGGAGCCCCTGTCCTTGCTGGCGCCCGATTCTCTGCCCCCGCACCCTATGCACCCTCCAGGTGCTCTGGCTTCCGGGGTGACCTCCCAGCTGCCTTTTCCTTTCCAGGGGAGCCACAGAGCGTGCAGGTGGATGGCCAGACGCATGCCCACGGCCTGCAGGGGCTGATCCCCGGCGCTCGCTATGAGGTGACCGTGGTCTCCGTGCGAGGCTTCGAGGAAAGCGAACCCCTCACAGGCTTCCTCAGCACAGGTGAGGGCCCCACACAGGGGTGAAGAGGGAGTATCAGGGGCCAGGCGGCTAGGGCCCAGGGAGGCTGAGGCGGAGAGGGTGGCCCCTCCTCTAAGTCCCGGCCTCCCCCAGTGCCCGACGGCCCCACCCAGCTGCGCGCACTGAACCTGACTGAGGGATCAGCCCTGCTTCACTGGACACCGCCGCAGAAACCCGTGGACAAATACAACGTTCGAGTTACAGCCCCAGGGGGTGAGCTGGCGAGGCCCTGTGGAGGGGCTGGGTTAAGTGAAGGAGCCAGTGGCCGGGGAGGCAGAGACGGCAGACTGACAGCGCCGCCTGCTCCCTAGCCCCTCCGCTTCAGGGCTCCGCCCCGGGCAGCGCCGTGGACTACGCACTGCACGACTTGCGGCTCCATACCAACTACACGGCCACTGTGCGGGGCCTGCGGGGCCGCAACCTCTCCTCACCAGCCAGCATCACCTTCACCACCGGTAGGGCCTGGAGGTGGCAGGGGAGGGGAAGGGGAGGCGTGGGCTGGGCCGGACCTCGCTGCTGTCTCTTCCTACTCTCCTCTCCTCCCAGGCTTGGAGGGTCCCCAGGACTTGGAGGCCAAGGAGGTGACGCCTCGAACAGCCCTGCTCACCTGGACTGAGCCCCCAGTCCCCCCAACAGGCTACCTGCTCAGTCTGGACACCCCTGGCGGGCAGACCCAGGTGCACTCCCACGGCACCCCGCGGTTCATGTGGGGTGCCGCCCATGACTTCCGGTGTCCCCGCCCTAACCTGCCTTTGTCCACCCACAGGAAATCCTGCTCCCGGCTGGGGTCACCTCGCACAGGCTACTTGGCCTCTTCCCCTCCACCCCCTATGAGGCCCGGCTCCAGGCTGTGTGGGGTGCGAGTCTCACGCCGCCCGTGTCCACCTCGTTCACCACGGGTACGGGGCTGGGCCTGAGCAGGGTGGCCTGGACTGGGTCGGGCAGAGATTCGGAAAAGACAGCCTGTCCTCCCCGCAGGTGGGCTACGTGTGCCCTTCCCCAGGGACTGCGGCGAGGAGACGCAGAACGGCGCTGGTGCTTCCAGGGCCACCACCATCTTCCTCAACGGCAACCGCGAGCGACCACTGAGCGTCTTCTGTGACATGGAGACCGACGGGGGCGGCTGGCTGGTGGGTAGAGCGGGTGCGGCACTGGGTGGGGGGACGCCCGACGCTCATGCCGCCCGCAACTCTCCTCTTAGGTGTTCCAGCGCCGCATGGACGGGCGGACGGACTTCTGGAGAGACTGGGCGGATTACGCCCACGGCTTTGGCAACATCTCGGGAGAGTTCTGGCTGGGTTGGTGCCTCCCTGGGCAGGGTCGGGAAGCAGGGTGGGGTTGGGACCCTGAGGACATCAGCACCCTCACGAGGCCCCCTCGCCTGTAGGCAACGAGGCTCTGCACAGCCTGACGCAGGCCGGTGACTATTCCATGCGTGTGGACCTCCGGGCCGGGGACGAGGCCGTGTTCGCCCAGTACGACTCCTTCCGGGTGGACTCGGCTGCACAAAACTACCGCCTGCACCTGGAGGGCTTCCACGGCACCGCCGGTAAGGAGGGGGCGTGGCCCCGGGCGGCACCCGTGGAAGCATCCTGCTCATCGCTTCCGCACCCCGCACAGGCGACTCCATGAGCTACCACAGCGGCAGTGTCTTCTCTGCCCGGGACCGCGACCCCAACAACTTGCTCATCTCCTGCGCCGTCTCCTACCGCGGGGCCTGGTGGTACAAGAACTGCCACTACGCCAACCTCAACGGGCTCTACGGCAGCACGGTGGACCACCAGGTGAAAGTGGGGGCGGAGGGCGGAGGGCGGAGCCCCGGGTGGCCAGGGTCTCCGATGCGAGGCCCTCGGGAAGTGGGGTCACAGATGCTGACAGACTACGTCTCAGGAAGGTGGTTTACTGGGTAGACAGGGCCAGTTTGGGCTCGAGCCTCAGGACCTTGGAGCTGAGCGCTGGAAAGTACAGGGAGGCGAAAGGTGGATTTCCGAGAGCCTCCCAAGCGGGGGCTGGGTGGGAGCAGGGGAGACCCCAGCTCTGACCGAGTGGCCATCTTCCCCAGGGAGTGAGCTGGTACCACTGGAAGGGCTTCGACTTCTCGATTCCCTTCACGGAAATGAAGCTGAGATCCAGAAGCTACCGGCCCCCTTCCCGGGGAGGCTGAGCTGCCGCCACCTCTCGCGCCCAGCACGAGCGCCGAGCACTGAGGGGTCGCGCCCGAGGAGCTCCGGGAGGCCTTCTCTGCCCGCGATCTCACAGCACCATGTTTACAGGGGGGAGGGAGGGATTCGTATGGGAGCAATAAAGGAGAAACTGAGGCCACGAGTGCTCTGGTCCTGCCTGTCACTGGCCCTGGCGCAGGCCTAGGGCCCCGGGGGCTCTGGGTTGCAGCCGCACTTTAAAAGGCTGCATGAGGAGGTTGATGTTGCTGAAGGGCTGTGGCTGCAGGGAGGGCAGGGCGCCCTCCAGCGGCAGCAGCGTGAAGGCCTGCAGCAGGTGGCTCAGCACCACGAAGAGCTCTAGGCGCGCCAGGGGCTCGCCCAGGCACACTCGCGCCCCGCAGCCGAAGGCCATTTCCCGCGGGCACCTGCCCGGCTGCAGGAAGCGGTCTGCGGGCAAGAGGAGGATGGGCTGCTGGCGACGGGACTGGCCACCTCCACCCTGCGCCACCCGGGCTCCCTGCATACCAGGCCAGAACTCCTGGGGCCGTTCCCACGCCGTCGCGTCCATGTTGGCACCTTGGATGTTGGGGATGATCACTGTGTCTTTGGGTATATCATAGCCGAAGATGCTGAGGGAAGGTGGGATTAGGGGTGGGCCGGAACCCCACAGGCCTTCTTAGAGCCCGGCCCTCAGAATCACCTGCTGGGCCGGGTGGTGCGGTGGGGCAGGGCCAGGGGCACCACAGGCCGCAGGCGCAACACCTCGGCGATGGTGGCGTTCAGCAGGGGCAGCCGCGCACGCTCTTTGTACGGCAGCGGGGAGGCGGGGGGATCCGGCCCCAGCTCAAGGTCCATCTCCTCCTGGAGTCGTTGCTGAATCTAGGAACAGGGTCAAGGCTGGAGTCCGGGGCCGAGCCTCGGCAGAACAGAGCGGACCCCGGCCAACCCAGCGGGAAAGAGCCCAGGGTGCACCTCGGGGTGGTGGAGCAGGAAAGCCACAGCCCAGGAGAGAGTGGTGGCCGTGGTCTCCGTGCCACCAATGAAGAAGTCCACTGTGGCCATGTGCACGTGTCCTTCCCTGAGCTGCTCAGAGCGCAGGTCCTTTGGGGGCTGCTCCAACCCTTGGAGCATGTAGTCCATCATGTCCCTCCACTGTCCAGCCACCAGACTCTCCTGAAGAGGGCATGGAACAAGGTCTCAGCCCACGGGCAAGTGCTGCCCAAGCAGACAGGCGGCCATGGCCCAGGGAGCCCCGCCCCGCGTGGCACTCACCTTGTGTCGCCTGAGCTGCTGCCCCACGATGCGGTCCCGGACCTCCACCAGCTGCTTCAGCCTCCTGACACCGGGGTTGGGGAGGAACTGGAAGGCAGGGTCAGCTTCGGGGAGGGCCGTTCCCAAGCCCACCCTCCCACGGGCCTGAGGTATCCGGTCTCTCCCTCACCCTGAGAAAGGGAGCTAGGTCCAAAATTTGGACGGACCAGTGGTTCCAGGCATCCATCAAATCAGTGACGCAGTGGTAAATGCTCCGGACCAAGGTCTCCTCCTGCCAAAGGACAGTGCTTTCAGTTCTGGGCTGGGAGGGCTTGGGGAACGGGCTTTGGGGTGCAGGCCAGCCTGACCTTGCTTCCAAAGGTGAGGCTGCAGATGATGCTACAGGTGAGCAAGGAGAGCTCCTCGTGGATGTCCACGGGGGCGCCGGCCTGGGCCTTCAGGCGCTGGAGAAGGAACAGGAGCTGGTGGAGCGGAGGGCCCGTGGGGACGGCCGGGCAGGCCGAGGGGCTTGGCCTCACCTCACAGAACTCCTGGGTCAGCTGCCGCACCTGTGGCTCCATGGAGTTGCGGATGCCCAGAAGGAGCGCCGAGCGTGAGAGCTTCTTGTGCGCCTTCCAGAGCAGGGTGTAGTCCCCGAGCGACAGGTCTGGGTAGTGCTGACACACCAGCTTGGCTGCAGGCAGGGGACACACAGCGGTGGGGCACGAGCCAGCCAGGGCTTCCCGCAAAAGACCCTCACCCCCCCGACAGAGTGGCCTGGCCCTTACCGGACAGCAGCTGGGGTCGGCCGGCAAAGTCCACCCACTTTCTGAGCATGGCCTCCTCGATGGACTGCCAGGAGTTTAGCACCACCACGTCTGCGGGAGAGCGAGCTGTGTCACGCGTCCCTGGTGGGAGCGCAGCCGGCCCACGGGTTAGCGGGGCCCCAGGGCAGGGCAGATTCTCACCTTTCAGCCCAAAGCGCAGCCTGTAGATGGGCCCGAGCTCTTCGGCGAGGCTGAGCAGGTGACCGGGAAGGTAGGGCTGGAACAGGTGCCTGAAGCCGGGGACCAGGGGCGGCAGGTGCAGGTGCCGTAGCGTCCACCGACCCCAGAGCAGGCGGGCGCCGGCCAGCAGCCCCAGCCCCAGCAGCAGCCCCAGCAGCAGCATGGCTGCGGTCCCTGCCAGCCGTTGCCACGGGGGCCGCTTTTATCTCGCGCTCAGCCATCCGTCTTCCACTGGCGCTGTCACGGGCCCACTTGATTTCTCCCCTCAAGTCCTGTTGTCACAAGGCCAAACCCACAAGGGTAGGGGGTGGGGGGGGTCATCCATACCAAACTAATAGCACACATCCGGCCGGCCTTGGCGGCTTACATTTCAAAACCAAGTGAGCCATCCCTCAGATCTTTCTGCAGCCAGCATCGAGTTTGTCAGCCCACACCAGCAGCTCCCTAGCCAGTCATGCCCGGAAGAGCTCATGGGTGGAAGACGCCAGTGCCTGCCACTATGCCCCCCTCGGACTGCTGAGGGCCGAAGAGGGGCGGACACAACTTGACTTGTGTGGGGTTTTCCTTTCTTCCTAGATGAGGTGGCTTGGTCCCCAGGTGCGGCCCTGGGGCACCCAGCAGGCTCCTGCAGCTCTTCCCAGCCCCTCCACGTCAAGGGTCCAGGAAGAGAGGGGGGTGTGGTCCCCACGTACAAGTACCTCAACTCAACCCCAGTGGCCATGCTGAGCACATACCACTGTTCGTGGCCCCCATTTCACAAATGAGAGCCCAAGGGACAAAGCCGAGTGGCTGGCCCAGGGCACAGCTGGGCGGCAGACTGCAGAATGGGCACCTCTAGGCCTCTAGGAGGTCTGCTTCAGTGATGAAGAAAAGGGGGCCCATTTGAGCTGGGTTGGGATAAAAATAAGAATTGTCATGTGAGCCAGGCATGGGAGCTCACACAGGCTCTCCTGGCACTGAGGAGGCTGAGACCGGAGGATCACTGTGAGTTCAAGTTCACCTGGGCTACATAGCGAGGCCCTGACACAAAGAAAAAAAAACATGCTGTGAGTTCAGGGGTGGCTCACAGACCCTGAGGACAGGAAAGCAGAGGGTGGCCCTCAGAAGGGTAGGACAGAAAAAGCCCAGGCAGTGGGCAGCTCCCTTGCGTGTCACCCCTCCCATCCCAGGGCTCAAGCTCCTTATGCCTCCTGACCAGGTGGGACAGGGCTGTCCTCAGAGCACAGCCAGGGCAAAGGCGGCTGCCTAGCACACCTGAGCGTGGCCTCAACCCCAAGTCCCCTGGAAGCAGCTCGATGGCCACAGTCTGCAGTCAGACAGCAAGCAGCCATGGCCACAGCTGGCTCAGGGCTCAGCACTACTCTGCAGCTGCACACAGGAGTGGGGTGCACGGGGTCAGCTAGAGCAGGGACCCTTCAGTAAGGGCTTCAGGGACTTAGGGAGAACCCCTGAAAAGAGGGGCGCAGGGCTCAGGAGAGGCAGGGATGTTGCGAGGTGCGTGAGCTTGGGCTGCAGCCTGACTCGTCGCGGCTCTGCAGAGACCCTCAGCTGGGGGGTCCTGCTCCCCTCTGCAGAGCTCAGGCCACGCCACTGGCAGCTGAGCTGAGACAACCGCTGTGCCATCCTCAGGGCCTGGCCGAAGAGGGTTGGGCTTGTTCTGAATCCACACCCAGCCTTGGGAGGGAAGAAAGTGGAACACAACTTCTGGGGCCAGCCAATGACGGCTCCATCCTCTTTGGGGTCGGCCTGCGGGCCCAGGTGGGGGACCCTGGGTCCGAGGCCCTGAGGAAGGGCTTTGCACCACTGTGGCTTTAAGGCAGGAAACCCTATGGAGCCGTAGAAAACTGAGGCTGGGGAAGGTCAGAGCTTCGTGAGGCCGCACAGAGGAGAGGAGCCTGGAAAGCGGCTGCTGTGGCCAAGGCTTGCAAGGGGAGCAACACAGGATGGGACAAATCATTTATAAGATTATCTGTAAGAGTCACCCAAAGGGGCATATACAAAGACAGTGCAAGAAATCCGTCCATACACTAAGACCAAGGAATCCAGCCGAGGGCCTGAATCCCAGGGCAACGTCCTGCATGAGCCCAGCTGAAGACCTACAGCCACGGCGATGTCTGCTTCACGCATCTGCACTGGGAAGACCCGAAGGTCAGCAGAGGAAGCTAGAAAGTCTGCGCCAGCGGGACGAAGGATCTGCACCAGCAGGCTGAGCCACCTGCGCTGGAGCCAGGACGCAACAGGGCGAGCACCAGAGCTCCCCCGAGGAGAACCACAGCCACCCTCAGCGGCAGTGAGGTCCTGAGCTCCTCCTCCTCCGGGGAGAATGGCCGAGTTCCTATCAGGAAGCAGGCGTGCCAAGCTCCTCCGTGAGCACCGCCGGCTCCTCCTTGGGGCCGAGGGCGGCCGGCAGCCTCCCCAGCGCCTCTCAGCAGCCACCCTGAGGGGCCCCTGTCCTCGCACACCCAGCACCACGCTGGTCCAGCTCAGCTGGGCAGAGCAAGCTGACCGCCAGCTGCCATCCACCACGGCTGGTGCTTGTAGTCCTCCTGTCATGAATGGCTACCAGCTCCAAAGCCCCACTCTAACTCCTCAGCCTTCGTCTCCTCCAGGAAGCCCTGCTGCCATCTCGGCACCCTGCCCCCACAGGCCCCGGCTGCTCCCTGCACCCACACTTCCCACCTGGCCCGGCCTTAACTGTCTCCCCAGCATGCCCTGCTGGGTCACTAGCACCAGGCCCGGGCACAGATCCAGGGCCCCAGGCATCAGTGGAATGCTTCCCAGCAGGCTGCTGAGCTGCCTTGGGACCCCTGCAGACTGCTCCCAGGAGCTGGCCATGAAGGACTTCTAGGGCACCCCCTCGGGCACCATAGTGGGGGAGCTGGGCAGGCGAGTGGGGCCTTGGAGGGAGAATTGGCAGACACCGCCCTGCTGCCTTTAGCCTGCTTAGGGTGTCTCAGTGGAGGTCCAAGAGTGGGGCTCGCTGAACGCCACTGCCAACCTAGTGCCACAGCCAGCAGAAGTCAGTACAAGAAGGGGCGGACTAGGGGCTGGGGCGATAGCTCAGTAGAATAAGCACTTGCCTGGCAAGCACAGGGTCCTGAGTTCAATCCCTGGTACCGCAAAAAAAAAAGTGGTGGGGAGGTAGGTAGGGGGTGGGGCAACTCATGACAGAGGAGCTGCCGAGGCCGGGGTGACCTCGGGAGCTGCCCGAGGGAGGCCGTGGGTGGGGCTCGGTCCTGGGGCGTGGGCCTGGGTGGTCCGATGATGGACTGAGTTCTCCTGAGCTCTCGGGAGTGTCAAGGTAAAGCCGGACACCCCCAGGGCACCCAAGGCTGAGTGCAAGGTCACACCAACACAGCAGGGCTCCCCAGAACTGGGACGGATGGGCCGCAGGGTTAGGAGACTCAGTCAGGAGACACGGGCTGACACTTTGGCAAAAGCCTTTATTAGACTCCCAGCCCCGCTGAGCACCCCTTGCCCGCTTAGGCGCCTCACACCTGGCACCCAAGGGTGCTGTACTCCTGGATGAAGTCCTGGAGCTGGGCGCAGGCTGCGCGCTGGCGAGTGCTCCGGCACAGCCGCTCCGAGGGCATCTCCTCGATCCAGCTCTTGGAGTCCAGCAGGTACTGCGGGCTGCGGAGCACAGGCAGGGTCTCAGCGGGGCCAGGAGGCCGGGCACAGGGAGCCGAGAGCAAGAGCGGTGGGTGCTGGCCCCAGGCTGTGTGTCCCCTGCCCCCGTGACTCACTCTCCCTTGAGGTCATAGGTGGTCCCGTCCAGGCCCATGATCAAGTATTCCCTGCTGGGCTCCAGGCGTAGCTGGCAGGAGTCTCGAACCAGGAAGTTGCGGGTCTGACCCATAGTGGCCTTGGCATCCTTGGCTGCAGGGACACAGGGCGTAGAGCGTCAGTGGGAGGGGCTGGGCCTGGCCCTGCGAGAGCCCTGCTTGCCCACCAACAAGGCCCCCGCCCTACCCCCCCACCCCGCCTCCCTGCGCCCTGCCGCGTCCTACTGAAGTGCAGCACTTGGGTGATGCTGGTCTCATAGAGACGGAAGGCCGCTCTGCTGTCCTCCCGGAGGACCCGGACCTGGAAGCCTGGGGTGGGGCAGACAGGTGGTCGTTGGGGCCAGAGGAGGTGGCCTGAGGGCCTGTGGGCATGGCGGGGGGTGGGGAGGCTCACCATACTCCACGCGGGGGTGGTAGCAGGCAAACCTCATCCTGTAGCGGCCCTCGTCCTGCAGCCCCCGCTCCAGAGCGCGGCGCTGTCGTGGGCACCTCCCTGCGGTGGCATGGGTGTGAGGACAGGTGGCGCCGCCCGCCCACCAGGCCTCCCAGTGCCCTTCCCGCACCTCACCCTCTGCACACTGGCAGACGTCCCCGGAGCACAAGGTGGACAGCAGCTGGCTCTTTCTTGGTGCCCCATAAAACACAGAGCACCTGCGCTCTGAGGAGAGGGCAGGGAGTCAGGGTGGCTGCCCCTGCCCCTGCCCTGTCCCGGCCCTGCCCACAGCTGCCCTCCACTCCAGCACTCACCGGGACTATAGTAGTCATACAGCACCGCGCTGGCGGGCTGCACCAGCCCCACTGCCACCTCCTGCACGGCTCCAAAGCCCACGCACTCCCGGGTGGTAGGTACCTGGCACCAGGACAGCGGAAAGTCAAGGCTGCCTGAAGGCCACCACCACCCACCAGTCATCTCCAGCGTCCTTCACATTCTGTCCTGTGCCTGTCACCGGAGCTCCAGCAAAGCTCCCAAGGACCCCGATGGCTTCACTTCCCAGAGGCTGACCTGGCCTTGGCCTTGCTACCCCGGAGCCCTGCAGCATGACTGGTCCCACAGTGCCAAGCCTAGCCTCTGCCAGTCCCTTCTGGGCCCACCACGCCAGGCCGAGCTCCTGGCCTTGCCGCAGAGTCGCGGCAGGACTCGCACCAGCCGTGTCTGCATCACTGGCGCCCCTGGCGCCTGTGTCATCTGCTGTGACTTGGCCGAGGCTCACAGGTCACCCTCCTGGCCTGGCCTTGCCTACGTCACAAGGTCAAGAGAAACCTCCTGATGCTGACGCCACCGTGCCGGGGCTCCCGCGTTGCCGCAGGCCCATGTCTCTGTCCCCACTCACCGAGTCAAAGTAAAGCAGGACGTGGGGCCCCTCGGTCTCAAAATGACTCACGTAGCGGTCAGAAAGGGAGGTGAGCTGTGAGGCAGGGAGGAACCTCGGGTCAGGGCCTCGGCTGCAGATGGGGGGGTAGTGTCCGTGGGGACCCCAGGGGCTCCCAAGGGGAGGGGCTGCCCTGGGCGCCGACCGCACCTTCTCCAAGTCGGAGTGCAGGGCACTGAACCCGCTCAGGAGGGTGATGTCCGCGATGGCCATGCCCGACAGCTTCACCTTGCCTTCTCGCCTAGGAGAGACGCGGCCTGCTATGGGTCCTCGGCAGTGCCCAGCCCTGACCTCCGCCCTGAGCCCTCTCGGACCCCCGCCCTGACTCTCACCCCGGACACCCACCAGATGCACACGGTGTACTGCACTTTGGACTCCTGCTCCTCGGCCACCCTGGGGGCCTCTCTCCTGCGGCGGTTCCTCCGCCCCTCAAACAGCTGCAGGGGTGTCACGGGCTGCACGTGGGCACCTGGGTCGTCCGCAGCCTGAAACTCGTCGTACTCGTACTCCTCCTCGTAGTCCATGTTCGCCTGCCCTGCACATGGCAGCGCCGTGAGGCTGGCCCAGGCCACCGCACGCACTCTGAGCCCCAGGCCTCCCGGCCCCGCACTCACTTGTGTACTCCACGTAGCCCATGACGGTCACCTCCATGCGAAGGTCCTGACAGGTCGTGTTCTCCATGCTCAGGACGTGGTAGGTGCGAAGGACCTGGCTCGGCAGGGCAGGGAGTGTGTAGTGCATGGCCGGCGCCCAGACCCCAGGCTCCTGGCTCCACCCACCTCAGAACAGGCCAGGCAAGGGCCAGCCAGATAGCTCAGTGGACTAAAGCACTTGCTTAGGCAGGCGCAGGGACCGGTGTTCGATCCCCAGCATGCCGCGGTGGCCCTGCCCCTGCTGAGGTGGTGACTGAGACTAGCTAGGCATAGTCACCCATGAACTGTAATCCCAGAACTTGGGAGGCTGAAAACAGGAGGTCTCTGTGAGTCCTATCTGTGTAGTGAGACCCTGAAGACCCTGTAGTAAGTACATTTTTAAAAAAAAGAGAGCAAGCCTGGCATGCGATAGGCACCAGAAATGTGACAGAGAGCGGGGAGCAAGGCCAGCACCCAAGATGGTGCCCAGGGGAGGCCAGCATGGGTGCCTGGCCAAACCTGGCCGAGGCGCGGGTAGCAGGACGAGCTTAGTATACATGGACCAGGAGCAAGGGAAGGCTTGCAGCAGGGACAACGGGGAGCAGCAGGCAGCGGGCCTGACTGCCTCCCACACTAAGCAGACTGGGTCTGTCCTCGCACAGGGTCTGAGACACCGGTGACGGTGATCTGGGCAGCAGGAGCAGAGCAGGAGTTGCCTCTGCAGAGAGGCACTCAGGCAGCCCCGGAGGGGGCCCAGGGGCACGGGGGTGTGGGGAGCCAGTGGGCTGGGGGCTAGGCCATGGGAATGAAAGGCGCCTGGTAACAGGGTGACCACAGAGGTGGGAAGCCCAGGACGGAAGCAGGGTGGGCCCCGCTGAGCTGGCACGGCCCCCACGCAGCACCAGGGCCCCATCTGGCCTCCCTGCCAGCCCCTCCCGCATGCACCGGGCCCCAGCCTCACCTTCAGGATTCCTTTGCTGTTCCCGCCCACCTTCACGCTTATCTTGCTGCTCAGGGAGAACTTTCAGAAAGAGCAGAGGGAGTGGTGTCAGCCTGCCCTTATACCCCATCACTCTGGCCACAGTCTGAAGCAGTCCTGAGAGTGTGCGTTCATCTCTGTGCTGTCAGAAGTACAGTGAAGGCCGCTGCCAGGTGCCACCCAGCGGGAAGGGGGGTCCACAAGACACAGTGGCGGGGCGCTATCCGCCTTGCCATCCAGGTCTGGCACCGGGTCACCTGGCCCTTCCCCACAGTCGGCACGACGGTGAGAGGGCGTCGTTCTGAACCGGCCGGGGACCACAAGGCTGTCCTGACAGCGTGACTGAGGACACTGGGGGCAGGGGCTCCTGCGCTGCTTCAGGAGGCACAAGGACAAGGGATGGGTGTGCTCAGAGCCCAGAAGGAGAGTGACGCCATCAACGCTCACGTGTCCTTTACTATAAGAAATTCAAAACCTATGAGCCAGGTGTGGTGGCGCACGCCTGTGATCCCAGCACTTGGGAGGCTGAGACAGGAGGATTGCTGCGAGTTCGAGACCAGCCTGGGCTACAAAAATGAGGTCAAGGCCAGCCTGAACCGAATAGCGAGACCCTGTCTCAAAAAGACAAAAAAAAAAAAAAAAAAAAAAACCTACGTATTTAAAATTCACCGTGATCACTTCACATGATCAAAGCTGAGAGGTTTGGTCACCCAGGTGGCAGGACACTTTTCCCACAGGACCTCAAGGACCTGGCTGCGCAGAGCCCACAGCTGGGCAGGGCGCGTGGCCCTGGGGCCTGAGGCAAGCTGCTTACCTGCAGCTCCTCCTCCAGGCCCTTCACTTGATGGTTGCCCAGCTCCAGCGCGTGGGACATGAGACCTCTCTGGCCCAGGGCGCTGAGGGTCACATTGAGCGTCCTGTCCTCCGTGGTGTGGGAAGCGATCCAGTAGGCTGACAGGGCATCCAAGGCTATTACTGTGTCCTGAGGAGAGTAGACCAGACTCAGGCGCCGGGTCTCAGGATGGCCACTGCCACCACCCCTTGTCAGGCCCTACCTGTGTGCTACGGAAGCCGCCACGGAAGCTGCCCTGGTGGGTGAGCCACGTGGCCACCTGGTCGGCCAGCTCAGCCTTGCCCTCCCGGAGCAGCAGGTGCAGCAGACCGTAGGCCGTGGTTTCCACCCACAGTGCGGGTGCCTGGGGCACAGGATCTGTTGGGCTGAGAGGAGCTAGGGTGGGCAACACAGCGTTGTCCTGTGAGGCAGTGACTGAGCCCCAGTAGCGTTTATCTGGAAGGGAATAGGTGGAGGAGCAGGTGGGAGGGGCCCGGTCACTACACCTGTCCAGTGCCCTGGCCTCCCACACCGCGTTCCTTCTCTGGGCACGCCAGGGGCTCCAGGCTCCCTGGGAGGCCCCTGCCCCTCACCTCCAATCTCCTGGGCCATGATCATGAGGTTGTTGTGAGCGACTTCCTGCAGCTCCTCGGGGGCCTGGGTCAGCGTCAGGGCATAGGCCGTGATGGCGGCTGCGTGAGCACCCAGGAGCCCAGCGCTCACTTTCTCTCCCAAGAATGCGTCTGCTTTGGAGATGGAGGCTTTCTACAAGACAGCAGGAAGGTCTGGGGCTGCAGCCCTGGGTCCCCTAGGAGCAAGGGGGTGCCGGGGGCCAGAGGAGGGCGGGGCCCCATGAGTCCTCACCACCCTCTGCTTCAACTGCTCTGCGCTCTGGTCCTGGAAGGCGGCCAGCCCGTACTGGAGGGCAATGGCCACGAAGGCCGTGAGGGCCACGGTCTCGTCGGTGCCTACCAAGCCCCCCTGGTGACAGGAGAGGAGGAGGCGTCAGCCAGGAGGGTCGGAGCGGGGACCGCCCTCTCCCCAGCCCTCAGGCGGCCTGGCCCCCGGCTCCCACACCTGCATGCCTCTGTGCATAACCGGACAGGGGTCATGGAACGAGCCGTCCTCCAGCTGCTGGGACAGCAGCCAGCTGGCCGTCTCCTGCAGCTTCTCGGGTGAGCCACCCACCTGCTCCTGGGCCACGCTCAGAACCTTCAGCACGAAGGCCGTGAGCCTAACAGGGAGGGAAGGAGGGGATGGCTGGGTTCAGGGCAGTCTTGCTGGGACACTGACCCCACCCCCCAGTCGCCCGGTTACTCATGGTGCCGTCTCCTACCCCAGTTAGAAGCCATCGCCCAACCTCACCAGGTGCTGCTGTCGCGGCTTAGCCAAGCTGCGTAGGAACCATCTGCCTTCCGGAACTCCTGGATCCTCAGGTAGCCTGGGAGAGGAGAGGCAGCTGCTGAGGAGACTGGGGCCATGCCGAGTGGCCTTCACCCACCCGACCACCCAGCCCCACACGTGGAACCTTTCTGGATGAGGTCCACGGCTCTGTCCTTGGCCTCGGGTGGCAGTTTGCTCCACTGCTCCGTCTTGTCTAGGTAGCGGGAGGCGGCCAGTGTTGGAGCCAGGAGGGTCATCGTTTGCTCACCACAGCCCATGGGGAGCTTCAGGAGAGAGGCCACACCTCCGGGAGACAGGGCACCCTCGGAGCCCAGGGACTCCAGTGGGTTTGAAGCTGCAGAGGGCAAGGGGTCCGGGCGTGAGAACAGGCCTCCAGATGCTGGAGTCAGAGGCCAAAGTGGGCCCCAGGAACCCAAGGAGGTGCCGGAGGACCCGCCTACCTGTGACCCTGACGAAACTGGTTGCATCTCCATCAGGGATCATGTTGGGATCCGAGCTGCCAGGAATTTCCAAAGTCCGGGCTCGGTGATCTGCAGAGACAGGAGAGGCTGCCACCCGCGCCGCTCTGCACAACCCCTTGCCCGGCAGCTCCGGGGGCCTGGTGCTGGGCCAGGACACTCACCCAGGGGGTTGAGCTGGTAGATGAGCTCCTCCTTGTGGATGGCCCCCTCCTTCTGCCTCGGGGAAGGAGGAAGGGGCTGTGAGGAGCCTTGGGCACCCCTTCCCCACTCCACCATGCAGATACTCTAGGGACTGTGAATTAAACTTCAGGGACAATCAGGGCATCAGGGCGCAATTGTAAACTTTATTTATTTAAATATTTATGTTATGGCCGGCTCAGCCTGCCCTGGGGGTGGGGCTGGCGCAGCATGCTGTGCCGGGAATAGAACCACAGTCCTTACGGTTGTCTAAGCTTGCCTAAGCAGGCGCTTTAGACCGCTGAGCTGTCTCGCCAGCCCCCTATTTAGGGCACAATTGTAAAAGAACTAAGAACAACGTAGGTTTGAGTGCTGGCCTTGGCCTGGCCAGCAGAATGCCGAGGATGGAGACACATCAGGAGGAGGTCTGGCTTGGGCTGCACCACTCACCCCAATCTGCAGAACCTTGGACACTGCATCCCCCACAAGGGAGGTGCCTCGGGCCACCACTTTCAGGGACACAGCAGCAGCTGCGGTGGGCACCACGAAGAAGGGCACTGGCCGGGCGGAGCCTGCGGGCACCTGCACCTGCTGGGCCAGCCCTCCACCCCCGGCCAGGCACAGCCCCTCCACAGGGGCGATGTGGACGCTCATCTGGGGGTGGAAGGATGGGCTTCAGTGGGGCCCAGCCCACCAGGCTCCCCACCCCAGGCCAGGGGGGGCCTCACAGTCAAGTTCTGCGGCAGGTAGTTGTAGAGGACAGGCCGCAGCTCCAGCTGCTCAAAGCGGCGGACAGCAGAGGGCAGGCGCAGGTGCAGGTGGAACTCACGGAAGACTCGGAGTCGGACGGGCGTGGCCACGCACAGGCCTGGGGACAGCAGGAGGGGCAGAGGGCAGGTCAGAGGACACCAGAAGGACGCAGGCCGAGGGGCTCGGCAGTGCCCTCGCTGCACCTGCCCTTCGGTCCAGGCCAGTACAGACGTTCCCAGCCTTCCCTGCTAGACACAAGAGGCCAAGCCAGGGGCTGGGCAGGGTGGACGTGGAAGGCGCGGCCTGGGGCGCAGGCAGGGCACCTCACCCTTGCTTTGGGACAGGCTCATGCCGTGGATCTCCCATGTGGTCATAGAGTCAGGGAGCCACTCGGTCAACCTATGGCCAAGGTGGAGACGTCGTCACGCCCCGCTGGGGCTAGCGGCCCCAGCCCAAGGGGAGCCCCAGATGATCACTCACGTGTGGGAGCCGTCCACCTGCAGCACGCGCCAGAGCCAGTTCTCGGGGAAGTAGCTGCGCACCTGGATCTCGTCCTCCTCCAGCAGCTCCTCCTCCTGCAGGAGCTCCAGGGCTGGGAGGAGGCAGGGGGTGAGGAAGGGGCACCCCTCCTAGCGGAGCGGGCGCGCAGCTGCCCCTGCCCCACCCGCGCTCACCTCTCCCCAGGCCCCCTGAGTTCTCAGCCCGGCTCTTTTTGCGCAGGCTCTCTGCAAACTCGCAGCAGGACAGGAAGGTCTCCCGGCAGGCTGGCTGTGGCACTCGAGCTGCGCGCTGCGCACACGCGCGCACCATGGGCAGCTTCGTCAGCCCATCCTGGCAGCAGCGCTTGGCCTCTGGGGAAGTGAACTGGCCCACTGCAGGCCATGAGGGTGGGCGGGAGGGAGACAGACAGAGGCCCAGTTCAGCAGCAAGACCGCAGCCCGGGCACCGCCCTCCCGCCGTCGGCCTGGCTCCCCGCCTCTCCAAGGAGCAGGGGGTGGGAACCGAGCCCGCCCAAGCGGAATGGTGGATGCTGCAGGCCCTCGGGCCCTCCACTCACATTTCTCACTCATGGCCTTCTGGAAGTCCACGCTTCGCACTTTCCTGGTTTTCTGCTCCTTGGGACAGCTCAGAGCTAGCAGAGAGCAAGACTTGAGATAATGCCCAGAAGGGCTCAGGCCCGGACTCCTCCTGCCTCCCGCCCAGCGGCCCAGCGCCCTCCTGCCTGCCTGAAGCCCCTTCACCCTCCCTCCCTCCCAGCCCGTGCCCTTTCTGCTGGTGCTCACTCCTCCTGAATGGCGTCAACAGGTCTCCATCAGAGAAGGCCAGGCCTGCAGCCTCGAACACCTGAAGGGCACTGTTGCCACCGCCAGGGCCGCAGCCAAGGCTATAGCTGTTCATGGCTTCAAAGACCTAGGAGGGAGAAGTCCGGGTTGAAGAGACAGGGCTGCCGAGGGGCAGGACTGGCCACACGGTGCCAGTGACAAGGCCTGGGCCGGCGAACAGGACAGACATAGAGTAGGTGTGGCCCGAGGCCCGAGGGAGGGTGCGCAGGGGCTATAGGAGCCCAAACTGCGCTCGCAGCAGGGGAGCCTAGCGGGCCGCAGAGACGGCTGACAAACCTTGGCCATGTCCAGGGGTCTGTGAGTCTTGCTCCCCACGGCATACAGAGCTGTATCCACGGCTCCCAGTGCCACCACGGCCGCAGGGTCAGTGTGCAGCTGCAGCCTCACCTGGTCCCCATTACGATAGTCCTTGGCACCGTCCACATGTAGCTCCAGCTGACAGAGGAGAAGAGGGTAAGGCCGTCAGTCCCGGGCACTCTCGGCACCCCACACTCACCGGCAATCTCGAAGTCCTCCTTCTCTCCTAACCGCCCCCTGCCACACACACTCACGCATGCATGACCCCCCGACCCCAGTCACCTTGCCCTCACAGGCCCTGGCCTCGACGTCCACCCGCAGGGAGTTGGCCACGGGCTGGCCTTGGTGATAGTAGAAAGCCACAAAGTAGAAGGAGGGCACCAAGCGGTGGTCCACGAACACCGAGACGGAGGTCAGGGCTGTCCGGGGCTCCCGGCCCACAGACATGATCTCACCGCGGGACAGAATCTGCGCCGAGAGGAGCACAGGGTGGGTACCTCTTGGGGCCCCATCCCGCCCCGACACCATGCCCAGCCCGTCTCGAGGCGCTCCCTGCCCCTGCCCTGCTGTGCCCGGGCTGTGCGCACCAGGTAGTAGTAATAGGGGAAGGTGGCTCCACTGAGGCCCACGGTCCGCAGATTCAGGACGACGGTTTCCTGGACTTGAGGAGCCCGAGGATCCCGCCGCTCGATGGACAGAAAGCCAGAGCTTCTCGGGGGCGGAGCTTGCACAGTGAGCCTGGCCACAGCTGGGTAGGGAGAGCCCGCAGACACCTGGGGGAAGGGACTGAGGGCAGTGACCAGGCCCTGTGTCCCTTTCCTCCTCCCAAGCCAGGCCAGGAACCCCAGGGGACCAGCGTGGCCTCCCCACAGGCAGGGAAGGCCTACCAAGAGCTGTAATTCGGTGGTGTCCCTTGGGACGTGAATGGCAGCATGGACCTGGCCCGTCCTGTCTGTGTTTTGTCTAATAACTGGGCTGTCAGCCCCAGATCCAGACAGCGTGGCAGAGACTTTGACAGGAATGCCAGAGGCTGGGGAGCCTGACACTTCTCGGACCAGGGCCTAGGTGGGTAGGAGGAGGCCAGTGAAAGAGTGGTGGTCAGCACGCCTGGTCCTCCAGACTCCACCCCGGGACCCAGAAGCAACCTGCAGCAGGAAGGGGGCCCCTGGCACAAGATGACGCTTGGTGTTGCTCAGGTCCACAGAGAAGGCAGATGGCACAAAGCGCCAGGACGTGAGCTCCGCCTCCTCGATCTCCCCGCCTGCAAGACAAAGAGCAGAGAAACGGAGGGCAAAGGGGGACCTGAGCGTCTCCCCAGGACATGAGCCTGACTTACATGGATCTCTGCATGCACCGAGGCCCAGCACAACACTGGCACATGGATGTCCACTGCAGAGTGGACAGCTGAATGAAGGAAGCTAAGACGGGAAGGGGCAGGCGGCACGGCGGAGCCGGCACTGGAGGCAGACCAGGTCTGTAGGGCCCAGACTGGGGTGGAAGTCAGGGCAGGAGGCGGTGCAGCGGAGCAGGGCAAGGGCTCAAAACGGGGCACTTCAGGTGCGCAGGGAATGCTGTGCTGTGGAGTCACCAGCCCCCAGCCCTTTGCATTGAGTAGAGGTCTTAGGAACCCGCCCTGGCTGGCCCTGAGTGTGTGCTCCCCCTGCCTCGTCAGCTTGGGGACTCAGCTATGCCTTGGATCTTAAGTGTTCCACACGTGGCTCTGTTCAGAGGCGACAGAACTTTCACAAGGTGGGACCTCAGGGGCACTTCAGATCCGGGGTCACATGTCCTGGGAGGCTGGCGGGTCAGCTCCAGGCCAGAGACCTGGGTCCGAGCAAGGGATGCCACGCACCTGGAGACTCCAGGATGGCCGCAGCGGTGTAGAGATGCAGCCCCTGGAGGTCAGCAACAGTGACATTCAGTCTCCCCAGGGCACCCTGGAGCTCAGCCCGTGAGAGGGAGATGAGGCTCTTGCCTTCCACCAGCTGGAACAAGGAGAAACGGGGTGTAGGAGGACTGGGGCGCTCTCCCCTCCCGGCCTCGCCCCCACCTCAGCCCTACCTTGCGTTGCGTCTCCAGACCCCGAAGAAAAGTCTTCTGACCATCCTCGGCCAGCAGTGCGAAGCGCACGTAGGCCACGCCCTGCACTGGCTTGCCGTAGATGTACCTGTCCCGTGGGGGGGGGCAAAGGCTGGGGGTGATAATGACCCAGCAGGGAAGGAAATGGGTGCAGGACCTGGCAGGGCGGGGATGTCACCTGGCCTCAATGTCTACTTGGATTTCATCAAGATGGTCAGGAGTTGCCAGGATATAGGGCTTCCCAGGGGTGATCTTGACCTCGAAGTTGGGAAGCACTGACACAGGATGGAGAGACAGGCAGGTCAGACCTCACAAAGGGCCCCTCCCCCCGCAGGTGCAGACCACCCTGCGGCCCTCTCCGTCCTGCGGGGAATGGCCTGTCCTCCACATGCCAGAGCTCACCGTACTTCTTCACCTCAAACTTGGCGCTGCTGTTGGTTTCTAGACTGTCTGCAAACTGGGCTGAGATCCTCCAGGTCCCTGGCCTGAGGACAGAGAAAGCAGGGACCCAGCCCCTGTGCAGCACACTGCAGCCGGCCAGCGCCCCGGTTCCCGGGGGAGAGCTCTGTGGGTCAGACCAGAGGCCCTGCAGACCCAGGCTCAGGCCAGAAGTGGAAGTGTGGGTGCTGGAGGTGAGAGCCCAAAGGGAGGCCGAGTAGGGAGACCCGCAGGGACCACGCTCACTCTGAGATGTCTGGAATCACGAAGTCGTCCTGGAAGACGGATGAGGGGTCGCGCACCTGCTTCTTCCGCACGCGGAGGCCCTGCGCGTTCTGCACAGGCGGGGAAACAGTCACGGCTGGGAGCCACACCGTGCCCCAGGTCAGGAGGGTGGTGCTCCGGGTCTCACCTCCACTGTGACTAGGAGGCTGTCAGAGGATGGCCGCATCTTCTGATCCAGGGCGAAGACCCGGTACCGAACTGGGAATGTGGAAGAGAGGTGAGCGGGGCCTGCACTCACAGGCAGGGGGCGCTCCATGCCGAAGAGGGAGGCAGCTGAGCACTTGCTCTGCAGCTCATCCTCTGAGGGCCGGGAGGAAGCCCGGAGGAGGCCCGAGGCCAAGGCTCACCCCGCTGGCCAGGGTTGTACACGGGCTGGTCAGTCTGCACGAAGAAGTGCCCGCGGCGAGCAGAGAAGCGCAGGTTGACGCCCTGAAATCTGGACCCCTGAGCCCGGACGCCGGTTAGCCAGGGTGACTGAGCCACCAGCTGGACCACAGGGTCACTGCGCAGTCTGAAGAGGCCACAGGCCAGCACATTGCTCAGGGGAACCTGTATGGACAGCGAGAGAATGGCTGGAGGACGCCAGAAGGAACAGGATACAAAGGCCAAGAGCAGCGACGGAGGCTGCGCCATCCGCAGGACGACAGAGGGGAGCAGAGGCTGAGTGGGAGGTGGCCGGCACCTGGAGGCTGAGGAGCTGGAAGTCACTGTCCGAGGTGAGCATGAAGTCCGTCTCTGGGGAACATTGGTCATTGTTTTGGCTTGGGTTCCTCAGAAACATGGTTCCTCTCACTACTTGCCCCGGGGGGGCATCCTGCAGCTGCACCCCCACGGACAGAGGGACCCCGAGGTTGACCACAGAAGGAGTGAGCAGAAGCAGCCTAAAGACAGGGGTGCAGCCGGCGGTCAGACTCCCCACGACCCTTCCTGGCCCCCCTCCCTCTGATCGCCCCACCTGGCCCGGCAGTCCTCTCCCGACCTAGGCTTCTGCAGAGACGTGGCAAACAGGCTGAACACCCAGAGCAGCCCCCAGAGGTGCCGCATGGCTGGAGGACCCGGGAGGCGTCAGGTCCGTGGTCTGTCCACTCACTTCTGGTCAGCACCGGGCAGGGAGCGCTGATATGGACCTTGCTCCTCCCCCAGCCCAGTAGGGCCGGGAAACCACGTGACAACCCAGAACTGCAACTGGCCCCAGGCCAATGTTGGGGAGCAGCCTGGACCCCAGGCTCCCTGGGTGCTGTGAGGAAATCTTGGCCCAGAGCTAGCTGTCCTTCCCAGTTACCCACTGGTCAGGGTGCAGCCGCCTTCCTGACTAGAGCGTCTCTCAGCACAAGAACATGGGCAGTGATGAGGAAACCTGAAGCCCAGGCTTCTGAGACCCCTGCCCACCCACATCCAGCCCATGCTGAGCCACACTTGGCTTTGCCTTCTGTGGGCCCAAGCAGAGCCTTGCGGTTCAGGAGACAGGACTGGCTCAGTATCAGGGAGGCGTCCTCTGAGCAACAGGACAAAGCTCATGCCTCCCCCAGCTTTGCCACCCCCAGGAGCACGACAAACACACATTCAGAAATCATCACAGGCACAGTGCTTTATTTGGCAATTCCAATACAACGTGCATAGCAGAGGGTCCCGGCCCCTTCCAGCCACCTACTACCCAATCCCAGACAACACACGGCACTTTCTTCCCGATGGGCGGGGGCCAAGGCCCTGGCACTTCCCAGCTCTGCACCACGGAGCGCAGCAGCCTGCCGAGCCCACCTGGGGCAGCCCCACCCAGCCCGCTGTACCCCTGCGAGCCCCGCAGTCCTGCCTCCCAGTCTTCTCGGTGTTGCCAGCTTGGCCACCACAGGTAGCACTCCTGGGCCCTGTCCCACTCGGGAGGTGGGAAGGCACTCGGCCCCTCACGTCTCTGGCAGGCGAAGGAGAGTTCCAGAAGTGGTAGAAATGCTGTAGAGCAGAAAAAACGACCCTGGAGCTGGCTGCGTGGGCCAGGGTCAGGGAGCACTTGGGACTCGGTCAGGGTGGCCCTGAGGTCCAGAGAAGTCAATAGAGCAGGACTCCCTGGTGAATTAAGCAGCAAAGGAAACCCACCCAGGCGTCGCTGCCCCGTCACGGCCATTGCCAGGGCAGAAGACTCACCAGTCCACCAGCTGGGCTCCGATGAGGTCATGGACGTGGTAGGCCAGGCCGAGCCGCACGGCAGCAGGCGCCCGCCGGCCCAGAAGCTCTGACAGCAGGAGCTCCCGGTACTTGGCCTTTCGGACCATGCCAAGAACAGCCTGGCGCCCTAAAGGAGGTGCCACAGGAAAGGCACAAAGTAAACTAAGCCCGGGGACCCGAGGAGCCACCAAAGTTGTGTCTGACAGGCTGAGGGCGTGGCCACAGGTGATACCTTTAACGAAGTACTTGATGAACCTCCCAGCTCCGGGCACCGCCAGCCACCAGCTCCCGGCGTCCCGAACAGTGAAGACACCAGCGTTCACCAGGTGCCTACAGGTGGGAAAGCCGGGAGATGAGGCTGCTGTGGCCCTTCTGGGACCCACCCTCCCCTCCTGTCCCAGTGTTTGTTTGAACAGTCCCCAGAAACAGGGCCAACACCCAGCAAGAGGGACCCACAGAAACACCCCAACAGGGACAGTATCCGCTGGAAGGTGTAGTCTCCACTGCCCTTCCCAGGCTGCCCTCCCTCGGTTTCCCTTCCTCATAGAGCCGCCTCGGCCATAGGCGGTAGGACACTGAGAGGAAGCTCTGTTCTCCCCACTGCCAACTGCACCCCCTGCACCCAAGCATTTGCTTCCGCAGCCAAGGTGAGACCTCACCATTTTTTTTTTTTTTTTTTTCTTTTGGTGGTACCAGGGATTGAACTCAAAACTGAGCCTGGCAGGCAAGCCCTTATTCCACTGAGCTATCTCCTAGCCCCCTAGTTCTTGTGTAACATGGGTCACAAAGGAGGAGGCCAGGGCGAGACACAGCCCCTAAGCCTTAGCCCACTTTCTTCTGGGGATCTGGCTTGGATGGGGTTCTCGAGGCAGGTTCTTGCTATACAGAGCCCAGGCTGCCACGGTGGGCATTGAATCTAGAGCGTTCGCAATGATCTGTATCCCCAGCGCTTTCCTTTTCCATTTTATTTTGAGACAGGGTCTCGCTAAGTTGCTAAGTTGCCCAGGTCTGGCTTGAACTTGTGATTCTCCTGCCTCACCCTCCCAGACTGCTGGGATTACAGCTCAGGCTGGCCTTGGACTTGCTACAGAGCCCAGGAGTCTCCCACTGTAGTCTGCGAGGTGCTAGGACTGCGTGCATGGCCTCGCTGGACTTCAGGAGTATGGCAGCTGCTCCCAGCCTCACAGTCCCTGAGCACCTCCTGGGGGCCAGCTCTGGCTCTTTCCCAGGCCCACTCTCTTGCAGGGAAAAGTACAAATTCAAAAATTTAGTTAAACAGAAGTGACAGAGAAAAACAGGAAAAAATGGAAACAAGGATTTGTAAATGAGGAAGGGGGAGGGGTTAAAGGGAGGCTACGGGAATGGGAAAAAAGAATCAAGTTCCACTGGTCACAGGTACAAATATGAATGTGGTCACTATGTATACATAGAGTGTTCCAATAAAAACTGATTTAAACAATAAGTTAACAGGGGCCCGGCGGGATGGCTCAGTGGTCTAAAGCGCCTGCTTGAGAAAGCGTGGGTGGCTGCAGGGACCACGGTTTGATCCCCGGCACTGCATGCTGTACCAGCCCTGCCCTCAGGGCAGGCTGAGCCGGCCATAAAAATGAGTGAATAAACAAACAAAGGTTCTGACACAATTAAAAAATAAATAAATAAAATAAAAAATAAATTAACAAAAATAAACAGAGGGGATGGACTTTCTCGCTCAGGGTAGAATGTGCCCAAAAAGGGCAGGGCAGGGCAGTGCCAGACCCAGCTCTGCTGGCCCCACCAGTCTCACGTGATCTCTGAGTCCCTGAAGCCAAAGGTCTGTGTCATCTGATCCTGCTGGAAGCTAAGATCCGCACAGGCTGGAAGCACGGAAGCCAGGAACTTCTGCACAGCCCCAGCACACGGCCGGCGGTCACAGGCCTTGAGGACCTAGAACCAGAGGAGAGACACAGTACCCAAGCAGCTCCACTTGGGATGGCGCCCTTCCTGACCTCCTCCCCGGCCCTTCCATTCTCCCACCTCCCTCCTCTCCTTCACTGTATTATTTTCTAGAACCTCACATCCTGTCCATGAATTTTGGGGCAAGAAAACTGTTTCTTGTTTTTATTCTTTTTTTTTTTTTTTTTTTTTGTGGGACCAGGGTTCGAACTCACAACCTTGCACTTGCCCAGCAGGCACTTGTGCCTCGGAGCTACCTCCCCAGCCCCTTCTTGTTTTTATTTACATTCCCCAACCCCACAAACATACAGGGAAAAAAAAAAAAATCACACATACTCTGGTCCTGTAGTCCTCTGTGAAGATAATCCCATGGGCATCCGAGTCAAAGCCCAGCTGGATGACTCTGATTTCTCCCTGCTCCTGAAGTTCCTTCTGTCACACACACACACACACACACACACACAGAGAGAGAGAGAGAGAGAGAGAGAGAGAGAGAGAGAGAAAGAAAAGCAGAATCTATTAGGTCAAGGTGCTCTGCTATACCTGGGTGCCTCCAGGCAGGGAGTTCTTGCTTATGAGTTTGGGTATCTTTACTGTGTCAGGAGATAACCAGGGCATCACAGAGCAAACTGTTCCACTAGGGACCCACCGACTTAGCAGGTGTCTTTCAGACATCACTGGTTTTCTAAGACAGATCTGTGCCAGGCTCCAAGATAAAATAGCAATAAAGACATGGACCTGCCCTCAGGGTATGGATTCTAAGTGGGGAAGGTGAAGAACGGTATTAGATAATAAAATAAACTGGACATGGTGGCGCATGCCTGGAGTCCCAGCACTCTGGAAGCTGAAGCAGGATTGTTGTGAGCTCCAGACCAGCCTGGGCTATAAAGTAAGCTCAAGACCAGCCTGTGCTGTCTCAGAAAAAGTGAATTTTTTTTTTTGGCTCACTCAGGCTGCCTTAAGGGTGGGTCTGGGGATCGAACCACCAGCCCCTGTGCCTGAGTAGGATTGCCTGTGCAGGATCTTAAACCAGTGAGCTAACCCGAAAGCCCCCTAAAAAAGACAAAAAAAAAGGCCAGCGAGGTAACTCAGCAGACTAAGCCCCTGCTTAGGCAAGCATAGGGACTGGGGCTCAAACCTCAGCATCACATGCCGCACCAGCCTCACCTGGGGGCACGCTGAGCTGGTCAGAGACCGCGTGTTGTGGTACCCACCTGGGCAGGCTGAAAACAGGAGGGTGACTAAGAGCCCGAGCAGTGCAGTCAGACCCTGTACCAAATACGTACATACATATATATGTATATATATATATATGTATATATACCCCCTCCACACACTTAAAATAAACCAGGACTTCTACTTGTGAGAATAAAGGAAGAACCAAAACACCTGCTAGTATTAACTAAAATGCTAGGACAATATTTTTTTTTAACGTTTAAGCACTAAAGAGCTCACATGATAACAGGAACTACCAAATCAGTTTAATACATAAATAAAGGCAGGAAATGATAGAGGGAATTGGGATAAGGAAGGCAGTTGCGGAACTATGCAAATCTGTTCCCCACAATGCCAAAAATAACTGGGCACAGAAGAAAACAACACACAGAACACACAGACTGCAGGGGCATGTGATAGCGGAATGATGAAAACGCTAGATTCCTAAGTTGGTACCAAAATAGTTACGTGGGAGGGGCAAGGCGGGGTGTCGCCAGTACCCCGGGCAGCTGCAGAGCTGGAATGCCCATCTCTGCTCCCTGAGCACCGGGCCCTGGAGGTGCTGCACCACAGTATCACGCTGTGCCCCATTATTTGTCAGAAAAGACCATCTCTCTCTCTCTCTCTCTCTCTCTCTCTCAGAGCCTATGTTCAGAATGAGGAAATAAATAAAACCTGAGATGAAAAATCTCAGCAGGGAAAGCAACAACACAGCAGGCCTGAACATATCCAAGTAGAAATTCTGGAACTGAAAGATAAACTAAATTAAAACCTCAATAGAGCCGGGCATGGTGGCGCACGCCTGTAATCCCAGCACTCGGGAGGCTGAGGCAGGAGGATCAGTGCGAGTTCGAGACCAGCCTGGGCTACAAAAGTGAACTCAAGGCCAGCCTCAACTGCATAACGAGACCCTGTCTCAAAAAGACAAAAAAAAAACCTCAATAGAATTTGGTGCAACTGGATAAAAAGCTACTTGTATGAAAAAAAAAATTATTTAAAAAACTAACCAGAATATATAAAGTAAAAAGTATTGCAAATGTAAGTGCCTAAGAGACTTACAAGATACAAAGAGAAGGTCCAATGTACATCTGACTCTCAGAATGAAAGAAAAGCAAGTAGAAGCCAGGCATGGTGGCGCACCCCTTGTAGTCCCAGCACTTGGGAGGCTGAAGCAGGAAGATCAGTGCGAGTTCAAGACCAGCCTGGGCCACAAAAGTGAGCTCAAGGCCAGCCTGAACCACTGCACAGTGAGACCCTGTCTCAGAAAGACAAAAAAAAAAGGAAATAGCTACATAAGTAAATCTGCAATCACAGGAGTACAGTAAGCCAACTGTCATAAATTCACAGAACAAAGGAATAAAATTATCAGTGCAGAAACAGTATTTTGATAACTTCAGATAGTAAGAAATCAGGGCAGGACATGGTGGTTCATGCCTGTAATCCCAGCACTTGGGAGGCTGAGGCAGGAGGATGACCACAATTTGAGATTAGCCTGGGCTACAAAGTGAGCTCAAGGCCGGCCTGAACTGCATTGCACAGTGACACATAGTCTCAAAAAATTGAGACAGAAAAAAAAAGGGTAAAGAAAAAAAGAAATTTGAGGGCCGGGGAGATAGCTGAGGGGCACAAGTGCCTGCCTGGCAAGTGCAAGGTCCTGAGTTCAATCCCTAGTTCTGAGGCAAAAAAAAAAAAAAGCAGTTTGTAACTGAATAATACATATCGTTTTTAAGAATACACTTAGCATTTAGCAAAACTGATCATGTAACACAAAGCAAGTCTCAATAAATTTCAAATAACTAAAACACTATGTATGTTCTTTGACCATAATGTTAATTTACGTCCAAATTAACAAAAAGGCAGTTTTAAAAGGTCTGGAGCCGGGCGTGGTGGCGCATGCCTGTGATCCCAGCACTCGGGAGGCTGAGGCAGGAGGATCAATGTGAGTTCGAGACCAGCCTGGGCTACAAAAGTGAGCTCAAGGCCAGCCTGAACTGCATAGGGAGACCCTGTCTCAAAAAAAAAAAAAAAAAAAGGTCTGGAAATTATGACATACATTTCTAATCAACCCAATGAATCAAAGGAAAAACAATCACAAAAGACAGAAAGTGCCAGGCGTGGTGGTGCACGCCTTTAATCCCAGCACTCGGGAGGCTGAGGCAGGAGGATCGGTTCGAGTTCGAGACCAGCCTGGGCTACAAAAGTGAGCTCAGGACCAGCCTCAACTGCATAGCCAGACCCTGTCTCAAAAAGACAAAAAAAAAAAAAAAAAAAGACAGAAAGTTATGCTCACAGATAATGAAATCATATACCCAAGTCTGACACTCCAGTTCACAAAACAAAAGCTTATGAAAATGCATTAAGTAAAAGTACACCCAACTTGGGAAACTGTAAAAATACTGAGCCATTACAAGGTAGAAATACAGTACCTTAGCTTGCTCCCACTACTATCCCTAAACCCCTGAAACTGGGTGATTATTATAAACAACAAAAATGCGTTCTTCGCAGTGCTGGAGGCAAAAATCCTAGATGGAGGTGGCAGCAGGGTCACTGGCCAGTGAGAGCCAGGGCTTGGCTTCCAAGGCAACGGCTGTTTGCTCCGGCCTCTGAGGGGACAAGTACTGAGCCCTCCAGGGCAGGGACGGAAAGACCAGCCGCTTCCTCGAGCCTCTTTCTAAAGGCCCCAGTCTAACTCACGGCCCAATCACCTCCCACAGACCCCACCTCTGAATAACATCACCTCAGGGTTTAAATTTGAACACATGATTTTTTAAAATTTTTTTATTTTTTTGGTGCTAGAGATTCCACCCAAGGTCTTATTCATGTTCTACCACTGAACTACACTCTCAGACCCCAACATGGTTTTGTTGTTGTTATTGCTTTTGGTTTTGTTTTGCTTTGTTTTAAGACTCTTACTACATAGATTAGGCTGAACTCAAGAATCCTCTTGTCTCAGCCCCCCACTGCTGGCATTAACAGGCATGCACTTGTGCCTGCCTGGACATACATGTTTTGTTTTCTTGCAATTGGAAGCATTTTGTTTTTTGTTGTTGTTGTTTTTTGTTTTTTTGTTTTTTTGTTTTTGCGGGACCAGGGTTCGAACTCAGGACCTTGTACTTGCCAGGCAGGCACTTATGCCATGGAGCTATCTCCCCAGCCCCAACAATTGGAAGCATTTTGAAAGTGGAGCCAGCCAACCCTCACCAGACAGTGAATCTGCTGGCCCTTTGACCTTAGACTTGCAGCCTTTAGAACTGTGGAAAAAAAAAAAAAAAAAAAAACTCCCTTTATAAACTTCCTAGTCTTGGGTATCCTATTATAACAGCATGAACAGACATGAATACACTCCAAAGTGGCCTAGAGAATTAAGGGAAGAGCTGTAGCATGTGGGACAGTGGCCACCTCCTGAGGACACAGTGAGTTTTGATCAGGGAGATAACCATGGGATGTTGGCCACATTCTACAGTTTGGCCTAGGTGCTTTATTCCTTTAGAAATACTCTTTGCATTCTTGTGTATGTTTGCTTTCTTTGGTATAATCTTCATAGCGCCTCAAATTCATGACCTCATGCTTGCCAGGTAGGTGCTATACTACTGAGCTATATCCCCAGCCCTCTTTTAAAACTCTCTTTCATAACAGGCTTTTTCTCTGGCTTCCTCTTGTAGTGAATAAACTGGAATATCATTTTTAAAAAATGTTTATTAGCCAGGCATGGTGGTGCATGCCTGTAATCCCAGCACTGGGGAGGCTGAGGCAGGAGGATCGGTGCGAGTTCGAGACCAGCCTGGGCTACAAAAGTGAGCTCAAGGCCAGCCTGAACTGCACAGCGAGACCCTATCTCAAAAAAAAATAAAAAATAAAAAATAAAAATAAATAAATAAAAAATGTTTATTTATATTATGACCAGCTCAGCCTGCCCTGGGGGTGGGGGTGACGCAGCACATGGTGCCAGGGGTCAAACTTCGGTCCCTGAGGTTGCCTAAGCTTGATCTAAGCAGGTGCTTTAGATCGCTTAGCTGCCTTGCCAGCCCAGTAATGACATTTCTTAAGGTCTGTAATTTCATAATTAAGCAGTCCAACTCGGCTGACCTCAGTCACACAGTTGTAACTCAGACATAACTGACTCGGGTCTATCCAGCCAGCTGCACAATGCCTTGCACATTTGTTTTTCAAAGCTGTTTCAAGGACTATCTACCAAAAACACCAACCAGTCCTATCAAGGTCACACTAACTCTTGCCAGCTAACCTGGCCTCCAACTCCTCTACCCTCATTTCCTGCTTCATGATAAATAACCTTCCCAGGACACTTCTCTCGAACAAAAGCATATGCAGCTAAGTGCAGACTAACCTGTGAATGCAACCAATGAAAACCTAACCCATTACTGACTCTGTGCTTCCTGTGTTACAAAAACTATGTAAGCTGTTGATTCACTTTAAGCTAAGGCGCATGATTTGGAAACCGAGCTCCCCCAACTCCTGGCGTAAATAAAGCTGTCGCCTTCCAAGTGCCTCATAAAAGCTGGGCGTGGTGGCACACACCTGTAACCCCAGTACTCAGGAGGCTGAGGCAGTTGGATCGGTACAAGTTCGAGACCAACCTGGGCTACAAAAGTGAGCTCAAGGTCAGCCTGAACTGCATAGCGAGACCCTGTCTCAAAAAGACAAAAAAACAAAACAAAACAAAAACCAAGTGCCTCATAAGGTCTTGATTTTTTTCACAACTCTTTAACTCAGGCTATTTCTTCACAGCTTCTCCTTTACGTCAGAGGATCCCAAATTTTTGAAAACATTACTTTGAAGCTGTAGTTTAAAAATGTAGACTCTCCTATCCCATCTTAAGAGATCTTAACTCATTAACTTTGGGAGCAACTCAAGAACCTCTCTGGTAACTCGGCCTTAAATGCTGATGTCTTCCAGCGCTGTGGATTTGGCCGCGCTATCTTCACACCCGCCCTAGGGTCCTTAACCTTTCATCTCAGGGCCTCTGAAACACCCCTGCCTGAATCGTACCTAGCCTGTGTATCACCTAAAACTGTTCAACAAATCACTCTCGTACTCTCACTATTGGATCTCATCCTCATCCTCTGACCTCACTGCACCTTACATCACATAACTTTCTCCCACTGGCCCAGAACGCGCTCCAGTCAGCCAGGCAGCACATCCGCCTTTCCACGCTCCACACGCACCACCTCCAACCCGCCTGAACGCAACTGGGCACGTCGCCTGCTCCCCATTAACGCCGAGTGCTCCTCCTCGGCTCCGGGCCGACCACCCAAAGTCGCCTCCTCCCTCTCCATTCGCTCCGCTGCCTACCACACTCCCCTGCTCGAGGGCCGCGCCAGTTCTCAGACGCGAGACGTCGGCACGCACGGCCTCCGCCGCAGCGCCGCACGGTCAGCTATCTGCGCTCCCCCACGGCGCCGCCGGCCCGCCGAGCCCCAGGACGCTTCCCCCAGAGTTGGGCCGGGACCAGTGCTCGCTGAGAGCTGGCAGGCCGAGGAGCGGGCCGAGTGGGGGTCTGCGAGCAGGGTCCAGGCCGCTCCGACGCCCCTCACCAGCTGCCGGTCGGCCACCGTCCTGTCGGCCACGAGGCTGTACACCTGGCTCCTCAGCGCGATGGGAGGCAGCTCGTCCTCGAACAGGCCTCGCGGGAACAGCCGCACTAGCTCCGCGATCGCCGCGCGTGCCGACCCTGGCGGAGAGACCGGGTCACCCGGACCGAACCGAGGCGAGGGTGGGGTGACAGCGACAGCGACCGGGTTCTGCCACCGTGCCGGTCTCCGGGCTAAGGCCCGCCCCCGGGCTGCCAGGGTTACCTGACTCGCTCCGCAGAGGGTCCGCGGCCGCAGGCCCTCGCTCCCGCCGCCTCTTCAGACCCAAGGTGTCCGAGACCAGGCGATGCCTCTTGAGACTCATCCCGGGATTTTACGGTACCCGGCCGGGGCAGAAGTCGAGGAAGAAGCTCGATAGAATACGCTCTTCCGGCGCGGAACAATGACGTTACTCGGGCGTCCTCCTCCGCCGGCTTCACGGAGGATGACGTAAGAGCAGTCGGCCAGTCATCGCTCCGGCGGGTGAGCAGCGCCTCTTCCGCCCTGTTGCCCCAAGCCTGTCGTCGATTGGCTCCCGCCGCGAGCAGTGAAGGTCTGGTCACCCCGGCTGTGCTGCGGACCAAGTTGGGCTCAAAATCCTAATGCAGAAAAACTTCACCTTTCCATTTCTCAGTGGGGTGTGCCCGTCGCCGTCGCTGAATGATTGCGTCATCGGAAGCTGAAAAGCCACCTTTGTGTCCTGCGGTTTCTGAAGTCCCTGCCCTGACGTCATCGTCCTGAGCAGGTGGAAGTAAAGGTTGGGAGACTTAAGAGGTACCTCTAAGGGCTGGGGAGATAGATCAGCGTCTAAGCGCCGGCCTGAGAAGCGCAAGGGCCCAGATTATTCCCGGTTCGATCACCACATGCTCGTGATCACAGGAGGATCACGAGTCTGAGCTGTGTAGCGAGCTGTGTAGCTGTGTTCGAAATAAGTGGCAGATTAAAAAACAAAACAAAAATAAAAAGTTTGGTCTGCACTCTGCCTTTGAAGGACTTGCGGGAAGCGGGTCCAGGGAATGGCCAAGACCACCACCTGACGGTCGAGAGGCTCGCTAGGTGCTGATCCACTCTGCAAAGCGTAATTTTTCTCTTCTCAGGGCCTCATGGAGCCCAGAAGGAGCAAAAGAAAAGCTGAGAAGACAGAGGTACCTGGTTCTCAGGACAAAGTACCCCACATAGCACCCTCCCTGCCCACAGAGCCGGCCCTCTACTCTGGACCCTTTCCTTTCTACCGGCGCCCTTCTGAACTCGGTTGCTTCTCCCTGGACGCACAACGCCAGTACCACGGAGATGCCAGAGCCCTCCGCTACTACAGTCCACCCCCCACCAATGGCCCAGGTCCCAATTTTGACCTCAGAGATGGATACCCAGACAGATACTGTCCCCGGGACGAGGAGGTCCAAGAGAGGCTGGACCACCTGCTGCGCTGGCTTCTGGAACACCGAGGCCAGCTGGAGGGGTGAGCTAGGCTGGCCAGAGGTAGGCTGGAAACCTGCACCTGGGCGGAGCAGTTACAGCAAAGCTGCAGGGAGCGACCCCAGTGGAGCATGGGCTATTCTGGGAGGAGCTAGTGGAGCTAAGGCCAGAGACCTCAACACACTAACTCTCCCTCCTCAGAGGTCCCAGCTGGCTGGCAGGGGCCATAGTGACGTGGAGGGGGCATCTGACAAAGTTGCTGACCACACCGTACGAGCAGCTGGAGGGCTGGCAGCTAGCAGCCTCACGCTTCCAGGGGACGCTGTACCTGAGCGAGGTGGAGACCCCGGCCGCCCGGGCACAGAGGCTTACTCGGCCACCGCTCCTCCGGGAGCTTATGTACATGGGGTACAAGTTTGAGCAGTACATGTGCGCAGGTGAGGGTCCCCCCTCTCTGTGCAAACAGCCCCTCCCCAGACCAAAGCCCCCAGCCCTCCTGCTCCTCCTTTCCTTCTGCAGACAAGCCCGGAAGCTCCCCAGACCCGTCTGGGGAGGTTAACACCAACGTGGCTTTCTGCTCCGTGCTGCGTGGCCGCCTGGGAAGCCACCCTCTGCTCTTCTCAGGGGAGGTGGACTGCACAGACCCCCACAGCCCATCTTCACAGCCCCCTGCCTGCTACGTGGAGCTCAAGACGTCCAAGGAGATGCACAGCCTGGGCCACTGGAGGAACTTCTACAGGTGCGGGGGGAGCAGGGCCCTGCAGGGCAAGATCCTGGGGTAACCCCCGCGGATGGGGCTGGGAGATGGAGGGCAGAATGGAGAGCAGAGAGGCCGCCTGACACCGTGCCCTTCCTGCAGACACAAGCTCCTGAAATGGTGGGCTCAGTCGTTCCTCCCAGGGGTCCCAAATGTTGTTGCTGGCTTCCGTAACCCAGAGGGTTTCGTCTGCTCCCTCAAAACCTTTCCTACCATGGAGATGTTTGAATACGTCAGGGTAAGACACTATGGCCACAGCTCCACCTCCCTGCACCAGGGGCACCAGGGCATCAGGTATGTTGTCTGTCCGGGCCGCAGCACGCTCTCCCCTCAGCCTCCCCATCCCTGTCTTCTGCTCTCCCGTCCACTGCAGAACGACCGCGATGGCTGGAATCCTTCCGTGTGCATGAACTTCTGTGCCGCCTTCCTGAGCTTCGCCCAAAGCATGGTTGTCCAGGATGACCCCAGGTGAGGCAGGAGGCGCCATCTCCCCTTCTCGATCGCCAGAGCTTGGCCTGCAGCCCTCAACCCTCACCTCATTTACACCAGGCTCGTGCACCTCTTCTCCTGGGAGCCCGGCAGCCCAGTCACCGTGTCTGTACACCGAGATGCCCCTTATGCCTTCCTGCCCACCTGGTATGTGGAAGCCATGACCTCGGACCCGCCATCCCCCCTGAAGACGCCGTCCCCCAAGGACTGATGCCCCCCTGCGCACCCATAATAAACGTGTGTTTTTAAGTGTTGTGCGTCTTCTGAGCTGGGCCACCCAGTCCAGCAGCCTACGCACACCGGTGGTTTGCTACTTTATTGTCACACTCTGACCCCGCGGTTCTTCACTGGGTGTAGAGACTGGCTGCGAAGACGATGTCGCGCCGCAGCAAGGTGGCCGCCGTCTCCATCTTGGCACCTAGCACAGGCTCCCCGACCAGGCGGGCCGCCCCTCGCAGCGAGCGGCACATCTCGGCCAGGCGCTGGATGCAGCGCACCACCAGGCCTTCTGGGGTCCCCGAGAGCCCCGCCAATTCAGAGAAGGGCTGCGGGCAAGCAGAGTGCGTGAGGGCGGAGGGCACGGGGCCTGTGCCACCCCTCACCGGCCAGCCCCATGCCCCTGGGACTCACCATGCCCCGGGCCCACTCGTACACAACCTCCACCAGCCCAAAGTTCAGCTCGCCCACAAATTCCTCCACCGTCTGGTTCAGGCCACAGGCTACCTGCACCTCACCAATCCTCCTGGCCACAGCCCGGACACGCTCTACCCCCTAGAGAAAGGAAGGACCAAGGGCAAGGCCTGCCTCCTGCCTCGTCCAGGATGGGGAGACCCACACCTGCTCCGATGGTGTGGGGAGGGTTGGCGGTGCCACAGCCCAGAATGGGAAGCACAGGACCAGAGTGGCACCTTTACCTCCTTGAGGGTGCTTGGGAGCTGGTCATCAGGGTCCCCGGAGCTCTGGCAGACCAGGCCAGACAGCAGGGCGGCAATCTCCTCGGGCCGCAGGGCACTCAGGGCGTTGTCGAACATGAGCTCTGTGAGGAGCAGCTCGTGGCCGTTCATGGCACAAGCCACCCGCCCTGCCAGCTTCACCGTGCCCGCCTCATCCACGTAGCCCAGGGTTCGGAGCACCTGCCAGGAAGGGCAGGTGTTGGGGTGGCTGCTGCCGTCACCCTGCCGCCACCCCGCCCTCACCCCACCAGCCCCTGCCGGTGTCTTCCCCCGACCTCGACACGCTGGTGGTACTCGGGCAGCAGCAGCAGCGACTGGTCCGACAGCAGGAAGCGCAGCCGCTCCATCTCCTTCTCAATCTGCATTCGTTCTCGCAGCTTCAGGTACTTCAGAGACACAGGTGGGAGCCTGTCAGCCCCCTGCCCTCAGGAGGACCACTGAGGACACAGGCCGAGGGCAAGCCGCCCGCCTCAGAGCTACCTGAGCAGGAAACCGGGGGCTGTGCACACACTGAGCCCCTCGGATTAGCTCCTCCAGTTTCCGGACCCGGAGCCCACCCTCCACTACCGACACGTCCTTCAGCTGCAGGTCATTGACAGGGTCGAGGGTGGGGGGTCCCGCCGGGTGTGCCTGAGCCAGGCGGAGCAGCTCCTGCGTGGTAGTGGTGACAGCCGCAAGGGGAGGCTCCTTCCTGGAGGAGGCCAGGTGTGAGAGCTGGGGCGAGAGCTTCCCTGCCCTCAGCTGGGGCAGCCCCTCGCGTCCCTGCAGGTCACAGGCCTAGGGAAGCACCCCGGCCAAGCCAAGCATGCCACGTCCCTTCCTGGGACAGAGTGGCTGTCTCCAACCTGAATTTGGGTTGCTGCCGCTTGCTGAAGTCCTCCAGGATCTTCTCTCCACTCACGCGGAGCACCTTGGTAGTGATGGCGGCCACGTCTCCCAGCTGCAGCTTAGCCACGGTATGGTCGCAAGGTCCTGTCACAGCGGAGACAGCAGTGAGACCTGGCCGCGGAGCCCAGGGTCCCGTTCACATTGCTCCTGGGAAGCAACCACCTCACTCACCTTCAGGAAGGAAGAGCTTAAATCCCACGAGGTCATCAGGCTGGGGCACAGCTGCAGTGGCCGGGCGCCCATCCTGTGGCTCTGCAGAGCTGGGCTTTTCACACAAGATCAGGGTTGTGAAGACTCTGCTGGCAGAGGTGGAAGAGACCTGAGGGGACAGACAGGCCAGGATGCCAGGATGTGACAAGTGGACCTCGCAGGTAGGGACAGGTGCCCATGACGGCGCAAGCACAGCGGATGGAGGGGCCACACCACACAGGCATGTCGGTTTCCAGGGTGGGGATGGGGGGAGGGAGAGAATGGGCAGGGAGGGATGGTAACAGGAAGAAAAGCGGGGGGGGGGGGCAGAGCACTGTGGTAGCTGCAGCCTTCCCAGCTGGGGCTCCCCCGATTCCGTGGTGGGGACCCATGCCGCTCACCTGCAGGATCACTCCCAGTGCATTGTGATGCTCCTGGTTCTTCACAACCACGACCCGCCCCACTGAGAGTGACTTCAGTCCATTCACAGATTCCACGATGCACCGCTGAGGGGCAAGGATGCGCATGGTGCCGTGAGAAAAGGCATCGCTCGGACCAGGTCTGAGGTCAGAGCCCCCGTGCCCTCTCCTCCCGCCTTCCCCGTGTGTGCTCCTTCACCTGGATCATGCTCCGGGTCTCCATCAGCTCCTCCCCCCAGCTGTAATACTCAGGCAGGTCGGCCAGCTGGCCGGTCACATCCGGTTTCTCCAAGGACCCCAGCTTCTTGGCTAGTTCAGCCAGGACCTGTTCCTGGGCCTAAGAAGATGGGAAAGCTGTGAGTGGGTCCTGCCCGCCCTCCCCTACCAGTCCCCGATGCCACTATAAGCGGAGCGCTCACCCCAGCCTCCCCACCTTGCTGTCCTTGCGGGATGGGAACTCCGAGAAGCTCCTCTTCATCATGTCCTCCACCCTGAGGGCGTCCACCCGCAGCAGGTTGAGGATCATCGTGTACGTGAGGCGGAACTGGGACTGCAGCTGGGACGGCTTCCCCTGCAGCCAGGCAGAGAGGCAGAGGGGTGAGACCCGCCAGCCCCAGCTGTCCCCGGGGGGTGCTTCCTGGCCTCAGCTCTGCAGTACAGGCCCTCACACAACCTGCTGCTCATGGCCTGGTGACAAAAGGCGGCAAGATGGGACAGCCAGACCCTGACAGCTGTGCGAGGCAGCTGGAGCGCACAGGAGCACGCTCTCCCTTGGACCTGCCAGCTCCTAACCTGGCTTCTCCCAGACCATGCCGGGCAGCTGGCAGCGAGCACGTGGTGGGGCCCTGCGCTGGGCCGCCTGCCCACCGCTCGGGACTCACCATCATCATGCGGTGCAGGTCAGCCATCTCAGGCACGCGGCTCTTGCAGAGCAGGATGACCGTGCCCGTGGGGTCCAGGCCCCTGCGGCCTGCGCGGCCGGCCATCTGCACGTACTCTCCGGGGAGCAGGTCCCGGAAGGTGGAGCCGTCGTGCTTGCGCATGGAGTCGAACACAACGGTACGGGCGGGCATGTTCACACCCATGGCGAAGGTCTCGGTGGCAAACAGGACCTGGCACGGAGGGGAGGCGAGGTCAGCAGAGGGGGTCCAGCTGCCAGCGCAGCCTCACTGCGCCTGGTCATGGCTTGGGGGTCCCACTGACATCTTGAGGCTACTCTGGCGTCTTCCTCATCCTGCTTACACGGCCTCCTCTTTTATTCCCCCCCACACATTCCACTTGTCCCCTCCGCTGCAATGATTCAGACATGCTTCACACTTCACACGTTGCATTTTGTGGGAGCACAGTGCGTTATTCAGAATACAACTTAAGATTCGCACACAGGCACTCGGGAGGCTGAGGCAGGCGGACTGGTGCAAGTTTGAGACCAACCTGGGCTACAAAAGTGAGCTCAAGGTTAGCCTGAACTGCATAACAAGACCCTGTCTCAAAAAAAAAAAAAAAAAAAAGATTTGCACACAGGGCTGAGTGTCTCGCCCTTCCTCCTCCCTCTCTCTGCCTCTGATGGCCAAGGGCCGACCGCCGTCATCTCCTCGTCCACACAGCACCGGCACACCCATCCTCCACCTCTGTCCTCGTCCCGGTGGTTGGAATCTACCCACAGCTTTTCCTTCTCAGACAGGCTCTCACTACGTAGCCCAGGCTGGCCTTACACTTAAGCAGTCCTGCTGCCTCAGCTTCCCGAGTGCCAAGATTACAGGCGTCGACCCCCAGGCCCGGCTGGCCGCTGTTTCTGAATGCTGCAGAATACTGTGTGGGCGCATTGCCCACATTTACCTACCCCTACCCCGTGGGGGTGCCGGGACACCCCCGACAGCCTGCCCCCAGCGACAGTATCACAAACAGCAGAAGAAGAACATGTCAAGCTGCTCCTTCACGGGCAGTGGCGAGAATGTCTTCGTGTCGTGTGCTCAGCAGCAGACACACAGCATGCTGTATCTATCTGCTTACCTGCTGCCCCGGTGGGAGAAAGCAGCGTCAAGGCGCAGTGCACCCCGATGGCTAGAGCGAGGCGAGGAGCTCTAGGGCTTCAGTCCCCTCTGCCTCTGGCCACACTTGGAGCAGCCAGCCTCCCAGACTCTGCCAGTCTAACAGCTGGAAACTATACCGTGTAAACGCATCACCTAGTCCTTCTGCTTCCTACTAACTCTCCGCACGCTTCCTAGCTGTCTGGCCTTCTCTCTGGAGAGGGCTGCTTGTCTGTCCGCTATGCTCGCCCAGCCTCTCTGAACCTAAAAGGTCAGAGCAGGTAAGTAATTCGTGTGAGGTTACACAGGGAGGGTACAGGAAAGCTGAGATTCAAACCAAGGCAGTCTCAATCCAGAGCCCCAGTTCCTTTTGGAGGTTTTTTGAAGGAGGGTCGTAGTATACAATTCAGGCTAGCCTTGAACCCATTACGTAGCCCAGGCTGGCCATAAGTTCACAGAGGTCCTCCTGCCTCAGCCTGCCGAGTGCTGCGATTATGGGCAGAGACTGCCCCAGCTCCTCACTGCTGCTGCAGTCCTGCCTAAACGTGAAGGGCTGCCCAGCCGGGCCCCTCCCCCAGCGCACGCACCTTGACCAGGCCGCGACTGAACAGCATCTCCACGATCTCCTTGAGGATGGGCAGGATGCCGCTGTGGTGCACTCCCAGGCCGCGGTGCAGGAGCTCGGACATGTGCAGCACCTGCGACGGCCGGGAGGGGCCCACAGTCACCACCAGGTCTCCCCTCCCCCATCCCTCTGGTCCCCAGAGACCCACCTGAGGCAGCTGGCGGTCGGAGCCGCGGAGCCGCGCCAGGCAGCGCTGCAGGAAGAGATGGATCTCGCTCTTCTCGGAGCTCGTGGTGAGGTCCAGCGAGGTGAGTCCTGAGGCCTGCTCATCGCAGCGGCCCCGGGAGAAGGTGAACACGACCACGGGCAGCTGGGCCCGGCTGCGGAGGGAGGCCAGCAGGGACAGGTACACGCCTCGGTCCTTGGAAAGTTGAGGAAAGGGCACAGAGGTGGCCGGAGGAAGTGAAGCAGTGCGATCAAGCAGGGCTCTGGGGTCCCCCCGGAGGGGTGGAGCTGGGGGCTGGGGGGGTCAGGGGGGTGCAGACAGTACCTGGGCGGGCCCACCCTGGTGCGTGGGCTGCTTGGCCCCGAAAGTCTGCGCATGTTTGCTCGTCCTCTCCTTCTTTGCCTCCACGGCCGCGTAGTACCTGGCCAGAGGGCAGCAGTCAGGTCTGGCTGGACCAGGCCCCCGCCCCTCCCCTGGCCACCAGCTCACCCTTTGGTGTGGAAGGCCCCCCGCGAGTCCAGCAACAGGAAGAGCTCCCCCTGGGTCTTGGGGCTGTTTCCCGTGAACAAGTAGTGCTCCAGTGGCACGGGCCGGGTGAGCGTGCTGATCACGTAGATCTGCCGGCGCTTCAGCCGCCTGTGGAGCGGGAGGCCAGGGAAAGGCACTTGGGGGAGAACAAACCCCCCTTCCCCATCTCCAGGTGCCCCCTCCCCTCCTCACAGACTCAGGCAGGAAGGCTGTCTCCTACCACCTCACCTCAGCATTCTCGGCCTAAGGGGGACTCTGCAGCTATCCCCCTCTACTGTGTTCCCCAGCCACACCCCCAAGGTCTGGCTCCTGCCTTTTGTCCCCTAACTCTAACCAAGGAATACCTAGACCCTCTTCACCCGGGCCCTTGGGACCACGTCTCACCCAATCCAGTCAGCAAACTCCAGGGCGTTGGGGACGGTGGCGCTCAGAAGGATGATGGACACGTGGTCTGGGAGCATAATGAGCACCTCCTCCCACACCACACCGCGCTGGTACAGATGGGGGACAGGTTGGCGGGTTGGGGGGCGTGGGCTGTCCCCCTGCCCCCCGGAGAAGTGGCTAGGCTTCCACTTGAGGCAAAGGCATAAGGTCCATGGGGAGCCCACACCCCTTACCTCGGCGTCATTGATGTAATGAACCTCGTCGAAGATGACCCACTCCAGGTCCCGGATGACATCTGAACCACTGTACAGCATAGAGCTGGGGGCAAAACCGGAGGCTGAGGCCAGCGGCTCCGCTTCCACTTTCTCCTCAACCGTACATGCTCCAAATGGCCTGAACCCCTGCCCAGGCCGGGCACCCTCTTACCGAAGGATCTCCGTCGTCATGATGAGGCAGGAGGCCTCTGGGTGCAGCTGCACATCCCCCGTGAGCAGCCCCACGTCCCCAAACGTGTTTCGGAAGTCCCGGAACTTCTGGTTGCTCAGAGCCTTGATGGGCGAGGTGTAGATGGTACTAGGAAGATGGCAGCAGCAGATCCAGCACACTCGCTGGGCAGTCCCTCCACTCAGCACGGCCCTCCCAGATGCGCCCCCCACAGGCTCATGCCCTCCCCCAGGAGTCTTCACATCATCCTTCAAAATCTGACCCCAGCAAAGTCCCACTGCACCCCTCCCTAAGCTCCCTAAGGTCACCTTTCCAACCTCCTCCCCGCCACACTTCTCATTTCCCTCTGGGCCACCTCGATCCAGCTCCTGAACCCGCCTGCAGGGTGAGGGGGAGCTGGGGTAGAGGCAGGTCCCGGGCAGCAGGCCAGAGACAGAGGGCTGGTTAGTGAAGACACGCTGAGAGGCCACCAGTACCGGGTCATGTGTTTCTGGGCCAGGGCGATGGCGTATTCAGCTACCACTGTCTTCCCTGCAGACGTGTGAGCTGCGACGAAGACAGAGTCGTGCTGTTCCAAGTGGAGGATGGCCTGCTTCTGAAACACGTCTGGCTCAAATGGCCACTGTGGGAGAGGAAACCGGTGGTGGCTGAAGTGGGGAGGGCTCTTCCTGGGTCCTGCTCCTGGCCAGGCAGACTGGGGAGAGGCTGGGACGGAGGATGGAGACATGGTGCCAAGCCTCTGGCAGGGAACAGAGACCAGGGGTGCAGGAGGGGACATCTGAGCCACCTGGAGCTACCAGAGTGTGAGGATGGGACCACTATACCTGGAAGGCCGGCTGGGGAATGAGGCGGTAGAAGTCACCAACAGGGGAAGTGACGTCCACAGGCACAGCCCACTGCTCCTCAGCTGGAGGCTTGGGAGGCTCTGGCGGGGCCACAACCGTGGAAGCTTCCTGAAAAAGTCAGCAGGAGCCCTTGTGAGATGTCCACGCCTCCCCTAAAGATGCTCCGGGCTCCCCGCCGGCTACCCTGCTGCCCTCCAGCAGGGCCCCTCCTTTCCCTTCTCCATTGCCCACGACCACCCACCTTCAACACCAGTTCCTCCAAGCTGCTTGCTCGGGCCAACGCAGCACTGGAGGACGGAGCTGAGCCGGCGTCCCCTCTGCGTCCTTCTGTCTGTGCCACTGTCTCACTCCCGTCTTCATCGCCCCCACCCAAATCCAGAGGCTCCAGCAGACGGCTGAGGCTGAGCAGCCCTGGAGCTGGGGCTGGCTGATCTGCGGAGCAGGGCCAAGGAAGCACCCTCGTCACGCCCAGCTCCATCCAGCTGCAGGAGAAAGGCCCCACTGCAACACCCACAAAACTCACCCTTGGGGCCAAAGTTCACCCCTTTCTTGAAGCCAGGTGGGACGGTGAGAAGATCTGGAGACCAGGGGCAGGGAGATGGAGTCAGTGCCACTGCGTGCTGACGCACAAGTTACACGTCACGTAACGCAGGCGTCCACAGCACAGACATAGTAGCTCCTGTTGCCGCACAGAAAGAACACTTTCTCCTTTTCCAGGTCTGCAGGAGTCTACCAACTTGCAGACCCACGAGCAGGGCTAACTAACCGCAGCCCAGTGAAGGCCCGCCGGCCGGGGCACGCTCTCTTCAGGGCCCAGGTGTGGAGCCCTAATTCACCTTTCTCGAAGTCGATCTCCTCCTCAGCCTCCTCTCGTGTGCTCAGCTCTTTGAGGGTGGGCTCATCCATTCCGCCTGGGGAGAGGGTGAACGGACTCAGAATCAGGATGACAGCAGCACTGGGTGGGCAGCAAGCCCTTCCCTGGAAACCGAGGGCCCCTCTTCCACTACTCTCTCCCCACCAAAGTCACCTGGCCAGAAAGGATACTGCGTCGGGTTCCCCCACAGAGACTGGGAGGCTGGCCCTGGAGGCCGGCGGAGAGACAAGGAGGTCGTGGCTGACAGGTTGGTGTTCTCCAGCAGGACCTGAACAAGAGACGGCAGCCTCAGCAAGGCCGAGCTTCCACTGACCTCCCTCCCCCAACTCTGCCTCGCATAGCTCCTGCCTCCTGACCTCCTTGTAGCCCAGTATCTGCCCTGTGGTGGGGTGTCTTTGGGCCTGCAGGTCCGACGGCACTGGAGCCCCCACAACAGCCAGGAGAGACCAGGGGTCTGTCTTCCTCTGCCATTTTCTGAAAAGAAAGGAAGTAATCTTCAAGTCTTCTTTCTCCCCATCCCAGCTTCCTTCGGCAACCCATCACCCTCTCTGGGTCCCTCTGGACTCCTCACCGAGTCCCATGCTCCACACCGTGCAGAGGGAGCCAGGCTGGGGACGCCAGAAACAACTGCTCTGCTTCTTGCTGCAGATCAGGGGCACAGGGAGGGAGGCCATGGGGGAGCTGGAACAAAGGACCGCAAGAGGCATGGAGATCAGGAAGAGGCCAAAGCACGGACAGGAAAGCAGATGGAATCTGTGTTTCGATTTGAAATGTTCATGGTCAGGAACAGACAGACTAGGGCTACGAGGCTGAAGCAATAATTTCCAGTCTATCCTGAAACTTTTGCTACCAAACCAGGGCCTTAGTTAATAATGCCCATTTTGAAAGAAAAAAAAAAATGCTCATTTTGAATTTCAGACTCACACCAAATCTAGCAATCTGTATTTTTCAGAAAGCTCCCCTGCTAACTACGAGGCATTCTTAAAAGTTGAGACTTACTCGCTGGAGGTGTCCTACACTATGTGAAGGGACCTGTGCTCAAAAGTTGGCATCTCTGCTGAGGTGCCCCGTGCTTGGGAAAAGAACCGGGTGCAAGAAGAGGCAAAACTGCAAGAACAGCTCGCAGAGCTTCGCTGTCTCCTGCACTGCCTGTCTGTTCCCGGCTGGGCTTCAAGACACTTTGTCCAGCATCAGTCGGGTTCCAGGGCAGCAAAGTCACGCTGGATCCTACAGTGTGACTAGAGGAAGTTTGGGACGGTTAGGGTCGAAAGTCACTCACGGTGCTCTCTGGAGCCCCAGGCACGTTCAGCAACTCCCACCGCCCTGTGCACCCCAGTTCCACAGCCCGGAGGGGCAGATTCAGGGGATCTGGGGGAGGCAGCACTATGGAGGAAAGGTCAGAGGTTAGAGGTCAAGAGTCTTCAGCTCTCCATCACTACGTTCCAACTCCCTGGTCCTCACCGAGTCGCTCCGTCTCCATCATTCTGGACCCTGTCGCAGGGCCGGGAAGCACGGAAGTGCAGCGTGTAGCCACGAGTAAGCCCCGCCCCAGAGTGGGCGGAAGTAGCGCCGGCTTCCGGCACACCCCCAAGGGCGCTGGTACTAGCGAGCCGAGGGGCCGGACCTGGTACTCGGGAAGGCCGGGCGGAAGTGCCCGCGCTTCAGCCCCGGGTTGCCGCCTTGGTTACCGCGTTCTCCGCCCCTCGCGCGTCATCGCTCTGAGCCCGCTCTCAGCTGCCAGCGCGGGCGCCACCCGAGACCCTGGGGCCCCGGTTGCCGCCCCCTCAGGTAAAAGTTTCCCTTCGTCACTCCATGCCTTTTCCCCGAGCCCCCGCTTTCTTCGCCTTTCCGTGGCTCCGAGATCGCTGCGCGGGTTCAACCGCTGTCTCTGCGGTCCGGACCCTGCGGCTGGCCCTACTGACCCAAGTGGGCACCGGGGCGATCGGATGCCTTCGTCTCGGCGACGGAGGGGATGTTGTTCCCTCACGGGCCGTATGGTACCCCGAGGCGCTGGTGTCTGTAACCCTTGGAAACAGAAATACTGGTTGATTTCAACGAGCAGGAGCTTGGACGGCAGCCTGGTTTAAACACGGGGTAGGGACCAGCCAAAGGCAGGAGTAGCAGGCCTGGAGGGTGGGCCGGGAAACAGGATGGGTGGCGTGTGAACCCCAGGTGGTGACAGTGGAGAAAGATGTCTTGGGCCCTGCCCCCGAACCAGGAGCCACCATGCTGGTGATACCCCCCGGACTGAGCGAGGAGGAGGAGGCTTTGCAGAAGAAATTCAACAAACTCAAGAAGAAGGTGAGGGAGTGTGTGGGGGCCTGGCCCAGCCTTTCACAGACGCTGCACTGCACTCCGACGCCCCCGGGGTGAGTGTGAACAGATGGGGCGGGTGCTTCCAGCTCAGCTCTGTGTAGCTTCGAGGTGGGTGTTCTTTCCTGTGCAGTCCCTCACGGAATCCTCATACTTTCCCACGGCTTTTTAGAACCCCGTAAAAAGCTAGTGATTCTTGAGCTGGCGCTGCGCTTTTCAGTTCCATCCCATCCCGTACTGACCAACTTCAGACACCCAAGCTGAAGCAGGCATCTTCCTGTCCAATCTGAGCTAGACCCTTGTCTTGACCTATCTGTAAGGACTGGCTACACTCAATCCTCCCCTGTGCTGGGCTTCAATAATCTTACCTTTGACTTTTGAACCACAGTATTTGCACAGCAAAAGCATCTGTGAAGTCTTCTGGTTTGTGTCTGGTTTCATTTTTGAGATGAGGTCTTCCTGTGCTGCCTAGGCTAGTTTTTTTTTGGTTTTTTTTTGTTTTGTTTTGTTTTGTTTGTTTGTTTTTTTCTTTTTGAAACAGGGTCTCACTATGCTGTTCAGGCTGGCTTTGAGCTCACTTTTGTAGCTCAGGCTGGTCTCGAACTCACATCGATCTTCCTGCCTCAGCCTCCCAAGTGCTGGGATTACAGGCATGCGCCACCACGCCCGGCTCAGCCTAGGCTAGTCTTGAACTTCAGCTCAAGCAGCTCTCTGACCTCAGCCTTCCAAGCAGCCACCTGTAGGCACCACGTGTACCACCACCCCGGTGTACCAAATTTTTGCAGTTTTTCTTCTGAGGTAATTTCTCTTTTTCGTTCTTTCTTGTGGCTTCTTCAGAGCAAGGCTTTGCTGAAACTCATCTGGGATGTCGTAATGGTCTCTCAGGTTTCTTGGTCTCCTTTGATAAACTTCTTCACTTTTGTGAAAATGATCTGTTCAAAATGCCATCCTTGCCAGGCGTGGTGGCACATGCCTGTAATCCCAGCACTTGGGAAGCTGAGGCAGGAGGATCAGTGTGAGTTCAAGACCAGCCTGGGCTACAAAAGTGAGCATAGCAAGACTCTGTCAAAAAAGACACACACACACACACACACAATGCCACCCTTCATTCTCTTGCTCAAAACCCATAAGTAGATGCACATGTGTAGAACAAAGTCCCCAAACCTTAGCTTGGACTTCCTACCTAAATCAGTTGGAACTATTTACTGTCCAAAGCATGTGTTCCTAAAACCTCTCCTTGTATCTTTGCCACCCCACTTTCTCTGTCTGAAATACCTTCCTGCTGGATTTGTGTTAGGGAAATCCTATCTGGGGCCCAGTTTAGAAGCTAGTAAGCATCAGGGAAATCTTACTGCACTCAGCTACAAGTAACCTCTCCACTTCCATCATTCTTGGCTGCTCCGGCTGGTAGTTTTATTTCCTGGCCCATGAGTTTCTTAAGGGTTAGACCCATGTATTTTATTTTTGGGTGTCCCTGTTACAACGACATGTGCTTTTCTTAGTTATGTGGGGTAGGTGGATGAACCCCCAAGGAGGGAGCGTGGGCTTAGCCTTACTGGCCACCTCTATCCTAGGGCTCTAGTTTGGTTGAATTCATTTCCTTCAACTTCAGAAGTGTGAGGACAGAAAGCCCCAGGTACCATGGCGTGGCTAGGTGAAGTAAGGCCAGCACCACAGAGGATCCTGGGAGTCACACACAAGAGGCAGGGCTGCCTTGGTGGGCCGCTGTCCTGGAGTAACCTGCCCAGGGCCCTTGGGCGAGGCCACGGCTGGGGCCTGGCAATCTCTGACTGCTCTCTGCTCATCCTTGTTCCCAGAAAAAGGCACTGTTGGCTCTGAAGAAGCAAAGTAGCAGCAGCACAGCCAGCCAGGGTGGTGTCAAGCGCTGTAAGTGACGGATGATGGGAGGGTGCTGGGGGGGCAGGGGCCTCACCGTCAGCAGCCAGTGCCACAACCCCCTTGTCTGCCACCCCAGCCCTGTCGGAGCAGCCTGTGGTGGACACGGCCACAGCGACAGAGCAGGCAAAGCAGCTGGTGAAGTCAGGAGCCATCAGTGCCATCAAGGCTGAGACCAAGAACTCAGGCTTCAAACGTTCTCGAACCCTAGAGGGCAAGCTAAAGGTGAGCGCAAGGGGCCCCCAAGAGCAGCCTTCCGTGGTGGGCATGGACTAGGACTAGGAAAGAAAGATGCATACTCAGACACGGGCACCTTGCTGTGCCACTCTGGGTGCTAGCTTGCTTTTGGTCCTTTTGTTTTTGTTGTTTTTATTTCTTTTTACTTCTTTTCCTTTCTTTTTTTTTTTGGCACGAGGAATCAAGCTCAGGACCTTGCGCTTACCAGGCAGGCATTGTTTCGCTGAGCTATGTGCCCAGCTTCTTTTAACTTTTGAGAGAGAATCTCACTATGTTACCCAGGCTAGTTTTGAACCCTTGGGGTCAGGCACTCCTGCCTCGGCCTCCCAAGGAGCACGGACCACATGCAGGTGTGCACCGCCACAGCTGGCCAAAGCTCTAATTCATTCCTGTCTCCACTGTCTTCCCAGGCCCCCATGAAGAGTTTATTGAGAGAATCAGACAGAACTTGAGGTGCTAGCAAGATGGCTCAGTGGTCTAAAGCGCCTGCTTGGGGAAGCTTAGGTGGCTTCAGGGACCGCGGTTCGATCCCCAGCACCACATGCTGTGCCAGCCCTGCCCTCGGGGTGGGTTGAGTCAGCCATAAAAATGAGTGAATAAACAAAGGTTGTGAAACAAGAAAAAAAAATAATAAATAAAATAAAATAAATTCTTAAAAAAAAAATAAAAACGAAAACATCGGGGCCGGCAAGATGATTCAGCAGTCTAAAGTTCCTGCTTAGGGCCCGGCAGGATGGCTCAGTGGTCTGGTCTAAAGCGCCTGCTTAGAAAAGCTTAGGCGGCTGCAGGGACCATGGTTCGATCCCTGGCACCACATGCTGCACCAGCCCTGCCCTCAGGGCAGGCTGAGCCGGCCATAAAAATAAGTAAAATAAACAAAAGTTCTGAAACAAGAAAAAATAAATAAAATAAATAAAATTTTTTTAAAAAATAAAGTTCCTGCTTAGGCAAGCATAGGCAATCACAGGGACTGTGGTTCGATCCCTGGCACCACCATCCCCAGGGCAGGCTGAGCCAGCCATAATACAAAATAAATAAACAAACAAAAACATCAAAAGAGGCACAGGTCAACCACAGAGTTCATCTGTGTGCTGGGTCACTTATTTTAAAAAGCAGTACCTGGGCTGGGTGTGATGGTACACATGGTAATTCCTGCACCGTGGAAGGCTGAGATCCCAGCGCTCTGGGAGGCTGAGGCTGGAGGACCACAAGTCCAGGCCTAGCCTCAGCAATCCAGTGATTTTGCAAGACTCTGCCTCAAGATTTTTTTTTTCTTTTTAAAGGACCAGGATGTACTTCAGTGCAGAATCTCTGGGTATGAGCCTCAGCACTCCCAGTACATGGAGAAAATTCCATAAAAATGGATGGGTTGTAGCTCAGTACGTTGCTTAAATAAGCAACATACATAGGATAAAAAGAGCAAATAGAGCCTAAGAAGTTAAGGAAAGAAGCCGGGCATGGTGGCGCACGCCTGTAATCCCAGCACTCGGGAGGCTGAGGCAGGAGGATCGGTGCAAGTTCGAGACCAGCCTGAGCTACAAAAATGAGCTCAAGGCCAGCCTGAACTGCATAGCGAGACCCTGTCTCAAAAAGACAAAAAAAGAAGTTAAGGAAAGAGCGAGGAGGCACTGCCTGACTTGACTGGGCACCTCCGGATCCCGCACTGACGTGAGCTGCTTCTGCCCCCAGGACCCTGAGAAGGGGCCGGCCCCCACCTTCCAGCCCTTCCAGAGGAGCATATCCGCCGACGACAACCTGCAGGAGGTAACTCCTGTGCCCCCGAGAGGCTGAGGCCCGCGGCAGAGGGAGGCCACCTCACCTTGACTGCGCTAAGCATTCTCTCTCTTTCAGTCCTCCAGACGTCCCCAGAGGAAATCTCTATATGAGAGGTTAGAGAACTGGGGTGCCTTGGTGTGGGCTCAGGTACCGAGTCCCGGGGAGGCCGGGGACTGCGGGGGCTTGTGGAGTCTGAACAGGCTCTGGGCGGAGGGGAAAGGGCACCCCTGAGTCTACTGTCTGCGTCGCCCAGCTTTGTGTCTTCTAGCGATCGGCTCCGAGAGCTGGGGCCAGAAGGAGAAGAAGCCGAGGGCCCCGGGGCTGGCGACGGTCCCCCTCGAAGCTTTGACTGGGGCTACGAAGAGCGTGGTGGTGCCCGCTCCTCGGCCTCCCCTCCCCGCAGCCGCAGCAGGGACCGCAGCCATGAGAGGACCCGAGACAGAGACCGAGACAGAGACCGGGAGCGGGAGCGAGACCGGGATCGAGATCGAGACAGAGACCGGGAACGGGACAGAGATCGCGACCGCGAGAGGGACCGGGATAGAGAGCGGGACCGAGACCGGGACCGAGACCGGGAGGGCCCTTTCCGCAGTGAGTGATCTGGGCTGGTGGGGAGGCCGTCTCTGCTAGGGCCGGGTGGGCGTAGGACATAGGCAACACACACGGTCTCCGTAGGGTCGGACTCGTTCCCGGAACGCCGCGCCCCCCGGAAGGGGAACACGCTCTATGTCTATGGAGAGGACATGACGCCCACGCTGCTCCGCGGCGCCTTCTCGCCCTTCGGAAACATCATTGACCTCTCCATGGACCCACCTAGAAAGTAAGCACCGGGGACCCCAGGGTCCTGGGGCTGGGTGCGGCCCATGGCCCCCAGGCCCCCACTGAGCTGTTCTCTCTCACCCAGTTGTGCCTTCGTCACCTATGAGAAGATGGAGTCGGCAGATCAGGCCGTGGCTGAGGTCGGGCTTTCTGGACCTGTTTTGCTGTCCCTACTTCCTATCTCCTGTTCTCTCGCTGAAGTACTGGGGAACCCGGGAGACGTGCTCTCGCAGTTGGGAACGTCTGCAGTCGCACTGCCCCCCCCCAGCCTGCCCCTCAGACAGCAGCACTGAAGCAGTGCTGGCTTCTCTCACCCGAGCCCCATCCCCTCGTTTGCAGCTCAACGGGGCCCAGGTGGAGTCCGTGCAGCTTAAAGTCAACATCGCCCGCAAGCAGCCCATGCTGGACGCAGCCACCGGCAAGTCTGTATGGGGCTCCCTCGGTAAGAGCCAGGTTCCCCACCCCAACCCCGTCCCTACCGCCTGTCTTTTCTGTCCCCCTGCATGTTCCCGGCTCCCCTAACAGGGCCAGAATGTGTGTGGGGACCATGGGAGCAGAGTGAGTTCCCAGGCCCTGTGTCAGCCAGGTGGGGAAGGACAGAAACGCTGGAAACAACTCCCGCAGCAGTACTGGAGGATGGGGCGGGCTGCCCAGCGGCAGTGCCCTCAGGGAGACTAACTTAGGAGAACAGAGTGGCCAGCCCTGGCTGGGGCACACCAGGGGCCCGAGAAGAACCCTGCACTGTGACTTGTGGTGTCCCCAGCAGCGCTGGCCACTGGTACTACTGAGCAAAGCTGAAGTAGGCGGGAGGCTCCTGGGGCTGGGGCAGCATCAGGCCACCAGGCACACAGGACAGGGCTCAGTGGCGAGGAGGTGCAGGGACCAGGGGTGACAGGAACTGGCTGGAGTGAGTCCCTTGGCCAAGGGGTGGAGTGGGTGGGACCCTTGGCCAGGGGAAAGACAGGGCCACTGCCAGCCCTGAGAGGAAGAGGCAGGGGAGACTGCCCGAGGCTCGGGGAGCCTCTGCCTGAACAGCCCCAGTGAGTTCTGGGGAGCCAGTAGCACTGCCCAGCGCAAACCCATCTTGTCAGGTAACAGATTTTCCTGGGAAAGCAGCAGCCAGGAGGGCTCACTTGGGCGTGGCCCTGTAGATACTATGTAAGAAGTGCCTGATGTATCAACAGAGGGGCTACAAAGTTTTTCTAAGTTTTAATTTTTGACATAGTAACTAAAAGTAGTAAATTGACATTCACAAGTCTCAACATTTGGCAGGGTTTTTTTCTTTTTCTTTTTTTTTTTTTTTTTTTTTTTTTTTTAAATAAAGCAGTACAGTTTCTGTGCCACAGTAATTAGTTACATGGCTGGCTCACTGTCGCCATGGCAACAGCTTTGGCCGCCCATGGACCTGGTGAGGGAGCGAGCAGACCACAGTCGGCCACCAGGGGGCAGGAGTGAGGCCAGGCACTGTGCCTGTCTTCAGCCCAGCCCTTAACGCTTCATCTTCTCCCCCCTCAGCCGTCCAGAACAGCCCGAAGGGCTGCCACAGGGACAAGAGGACCCAGATTGTCTACAGTGATGACCTCTACAAGGAAAACCTTGTGGATGGCTTTTAGGGTGTGAAGCTGGATTCCCCCCATGCTGGCCTCAGTCTCAGTAAAACACCGAGGTGGAAGCTCACACCGCCTCAGCCTCCCGTCTCAGCACTTGGTCTCTGGGTCAGGCCTTTCAAAACGGTGGTCAGGTTTGATCTCGGCCATCACAGCACGGCCAGTGCACATCCCCCATGCCTACCCAAAAGGATCTTGGAACACAGTGATTATCGCAGTTGTTTTAATTGGACCCCGTGCCCCTTCCAGCAAGAAACACCTATAGGAAATCCAGATCCTCATCTTTGAGTTTCTCCTTGAGCCAGGGCAGCACTTGGAAGAGATTGACGTGAAAGTCCCGGGCGTATGCGGGTGCCTGCTGTCGCCGTTTCCGGTCATAGCAGACGTCCACTACTCCCCAGCTGATCACACCAACCTGCCGAGGCGAGGGGATGCCAGGGACCACTTGGTACAGTTTCTTCCTAATGCTAGGAGATGGGGCTGTGCCTCCCTGCATCTGCACAGGCCTACAGGAGGTACAGGAACCTCCCCCCAGGCCCCATGCCCCTCGACACCACAGGCAGTCATGTGGCCCCAACTGCCCGGGCAAGGAGGACCTGCCCGCAGCGCGGCAGCCTCTGCCGTCATCCCACCTCCAGCTACACTCACGAAGCCCTTCCAGGTGGAGAGGGCCGCTTACCTGGATGAAGCGACTCCGCTTATGGATGATCAGAGGGCCGCCAGAATCCCCTGCGGGAGAAAGAAGCTCTAGGGAAGGGAACGCCAGGCCTTAGGCCCGAGACCCCCCAGAGAGCCACCTCACCTCTGCAGGTGTTGGGGTCATCATAGGGGTCCACTCCGCCAGTGCACAGGAACCTGGGCGTGACCACCTCAGAGATGTCCTGCACTTTGTCGTAGCCTGGGGCGTGCTTGGCGTCCCTCTCACAGCTGGCTTTCTGCAGGGGAGCCGGTGATGGGCAAAGCTGGGGGGGCCCTAGTGCACCCCTCGCCCAGAGCCCCACTGCCCACCTTCTCTCCATTCTTGATGTAGACCTCCTTCCTAGTCAGCTTCTTCTGCTCCTCAGTGACGAACAGGGCCTTGATGTCCTTTGCAGGGAGCAGCTCTTCCTCTGGATGGGTGGACAGGCTGGGTTACACCAGCGCCCACACCTGGCACTCCTCCCTCGGGGACAGGCCAGAGGTGGGGAGCCGTGGGCCCCTGCCCTGCAGCTGCCCACTCGTCCTCCTGGGCAGCTCTGCAAGGCCACGCCAGTGCAGGTAGTGTCCCAGATCACGCCTTACTGTGTTGCTGGCAAGTAGCCGTCTGAGGAAGCCGCAGAGCTCGAGTTGTTCCCTTGGTGCAGGGGAGACACACTGGCCTGTTGAGGGGTGGGGACAGTCACAGCCTGTCCTGTGCCCCAGCCCTCTTCCCCAGGCTCCTGCGGGGACCCCTGGCACCTGCCTGAGAGTCTCGCCAAACGTCAGCTTATTCTTGAGCTTGACCAAAGCCACGTCATAGTCATAAAATTCCAGAATCCCTTGCTCCTTTTTCCCATTGATGTTGTACTTGGGGTGAAACAGGACTTCTTCTATCTCCAGGTCCTGCCTCTTCCCTCCTGGGGGGAGAACCACAGGGGCTGCATTCCTCCCAGCAGCCTCCAGGCTCTGGCTCTGGCCTCCTAGGCTTCTGGGCACAACCCCCCTGCTCCCTGGCGGGGCAGGGCACACGGCAAGGAAGGAGGTGCAGGGGCTGGCCTGGGACGCCTGCCCTTACCCACATTGACCTTGATGGAGTGTCTCTGGTCCTCCACGATGAAGCAGTGGGCCGCCGTCAGCACAAAGTACTCCGACAGCACCGCCCCCATGCAGTTCTCGTGCCCCTTCTGTGGCCTCTGGCATGGCACAGCGGCGTGGGCTCAGCCTCCTCCACGGCTGCCGCGGGGACGCCCGGGCCTCTCTCCCGCCAGCCCCACCGCGGGCATGCCGTGCTTACAGTGACTGAGATCTTGGCCTGCCACGGGTGCTTGTGGTACCCCGACCCCTTCCTGTGTGCCCACGCCATGCCACAGAGCCCCAGAGACTGGCTTTCATCTGGCGGGAAGGGAACAGGAGCTAAACCTGGGGCACTCTGTGACCCGAGGGACCCCTACATATCCATGGGGAGCAGGAGCTGGGGAGGACAAGGCTGGGTGCACTGGGGTGTGGGGAAGAGAACTTGGGGCCGAGAGCTCCGAGATCCAGTAATTTCCAGCTGGGCTCAGCTTCCACACCTGCCAAGCGCGGCACCATAGAAAGATCCCCTCAGTTCCTCAGCACTGCGGCTCTTAAGTGAACGGTTCCAGGATGCGGGAGCAGCCCCCGTTGGAGAGCTAGGCGTAAGTAGGGCCTTCCAGGCTTCGGGGCTTGGGGACAAGGAAAATGAGCCTAGTGGGGCCCAGAGGAAAACTGGGATTCCTGGCGGTCTCCCGGTGCGCTCCTACCGATCATTTGGAAGAAAACATCCTCCAGGTTCTCCATGTCCTTGACTTTGAACACGTGCTGTTCGTTGTCCTTCTTGGAAGCCAGAGCGTTGATCTTCACGTCATCCACCAGGGGCCCCACCCCAAACACGTACACATCTGAGGGAGAGGGGAAGTGAGCGTCCCGCCCGGGGAGAGCAGCCAGGGTCCCAGGCTGCCCACTCACCCAGGTAATCTTCCCTTGGGTTCTTGCGATTCCTGCCAATGTCCAGCAGGTCCCGGATGTCATGGATGACCGTGACCGGGTCGCCACCCATGTTGTACTGGCCTACGCGAGGGACAGGAGCCATTAGGGTGTAAAGCCAGGCCAGAAGAGTCCAAGAAGATCATGGGTTGGTGGGTGGCTGTGACACAGCCGTGTGATGGAGCAGGAGAGGAGCGCCCCGCCCCGCCCCGCCCCGTGGGAAGCGCCCCGCCCTGAGGGGCCCTTCTCACCATCTGTCATGAGGATGATGACGTGGCGGGTGCGGTTCCAGCCCTCAGGAGGATTGTCCCCTTCCCAGGCCATCATGCTGTACACAGCCTGGAGGGCCCTCTTGGTGTTCGTGCCACTCTTCAGCTTGTGGTCTGTGGAGAAAGAAGAGGCCGGCCATCGCCCTGCTCCGGCACCTCACCACACTCCAGGGGCCATCGCTGCCAGGCCCCTGCGCTTTCCCACTCAGCGAGCTGATCCACTGACTCCTTCCGCACCACAGCGGCCTCGAGCCAAGCCCTGGGCTGGTCTCCTTGGCTAGCCTTGCTGCCACGCGACCGCTCCCCACAGCACCCATCCTCTGACTGCCTACCTTCGTAGCTGATCTGGTCGAGCCGCCTCGTGACCCAGTCTGCATCACTGCTCTTTTCCTCGGACACCCTGACCAGAATCTTGGGCTCAGTGGCGTACGTCACCAAACCATACCTGGGCCTCACCCCGTAACTTGCCACCTGTGGGCGAGGGGGGCGACCGACCATGGACTTAAAGGCAGAAGGCTGTGGTAGTGGCATCAAGGTGCCACTTCGCATAAGAGGGGGGAGACAGGCAGGCCCTTAAGAGGTCACAGGACCCTGAGGTTCAGAGGGGCCAGTCTGGAAAGAGTCCAGTCCCTGACCCACGTTCAGAAGGAGGAGACCCCACCTTCTCAATCAGGCTGGCCAGGCACCTCTTGGCCCCCGTGAAGTTGCCGGCTCCAATGCTGTCGGAGCCGTCCAGCACCAGGTAGATGTTCATGGAGCCGGCGGGGTCCAGGACGATCTTTCGCTTCTGCTGTTCCCCTGGGGGAAGAGCAAGGAAGCACAAGCAGCCGTGTGGCCATCGGGCCTGCCCTGCCCCCTCCACCTGCCTGCCTGCACCCCACTGCTGCCCTCAAACCTGGGCTGTGCCCGTCCTCGGCATCGACCCCTTCTATGGTCTCCGTCAGAGAAGACAGGAAGGCTTCGGCCACCTCCTGAGGGGTGTCATACATGAAGGAGTCTGGGGGAAGCCAGAACTTGGGTCAGATGTCTATAAGGCGAGGGACACCGTGGGCAAGAAGCAGAGGACAGCGCTTTTCCAGGCCCAGAAGCGACAAAGCTCTCTGGGAGGTTCGGGAGGAGCAAGAAGAGAAGACGGTGTCCTGCGTGGGGACGCTGGGACGGGAGACCAGGATCGGACCTAGCACTAGGGTCAAGGGTCACCTTGGCAGGAAGGTTCCGTCCCACTCCAAGAGCCGCCTTCCTGGCACTGTCGCTGCCGGGAGCCACGCAGCGTGAGCCCCCTGTTGCAGGAGTAGGTGACGGTGTCTTCAAGGCGGTACTGGCTGCCCATCTTTCTTGTGCCAATGGGGATGCCAGGGTTGGGGCAGTATGCCGCTGCAGAGGGACAGAGTCTGAGCCCCCAGCACAGGACGGAGGGCAAAGTGACAGCGCCCGACAAGTGGAGCCATGCGGAGCAGGCAGGGCTGTCCTGGGGGAGAAGGGGGCACACGCTTTACCTCCGTCATCACAGATGGCCGTGTACCCATCCCACCGGCCGGTGGCTTGGCAGGTGCGATTGGCAGAGCCCCGGAGAGTGTAGCCGTGGTAGCAGTGGAAAGAGATCTCGTCGCTTACGTTGTAGTAGAGCAACCTTGGCCAGTAGTCCCCATTTTCAAACTCCTGGGGCCTTGGACAGCGGATCGCTTGGGGGAAGAGGATGAATGGGAGTCGCCAAGAGGAAAGAGACCCTATCACGGAGAAGCGGCTCCTCCTGGTCCCATTGGAGCAGCACCACCGCTTCTCACTCCCCGAGTCCAAGTGTGCTTGTCCCTGCCGGGCATCGGACACTGGGCTCCCTCCACTCGCAGCCCTAGAGCCGCTGTCACTCCTGAGCCCCGCGAGTCCACCACTGCCCCAGCACAGCTCTCCTCTCCCGAGGGCTGACTTTGGCCCCACGCTTTGCTCCCCGGCCCTGCCTCGCACCTCTGCACTCTGCCATCTTGACAACCTTTTCATCTCGAGTCTTCAGGGTGCTCCAGAACCCTGTGGGCCTGCAGATTCGAGTCTGCATAGGGTAGGGGTAGAACCCGGAGGGACACACGTACTCCAGGGCCTGGCCCTCTTGGAGGAGATGGAAGGAGCCGCCTTTGATCCCTACCCCCTCCAGAGAACAGGTGCTTCGGGGCCTGGCTGAAGACAGTGGCGTTGCGCTCACACCTGGAGAGAAAGGCTGCTGAGGCCCGGCTGGGCAAAGAGCATGCCAAGGGGAGCAGTCGGGGCGGCCACCCTCACTCACCTCCGGACCAGAGCCCCAAGACTAAGGACACCAGGCAGAGCCAGTGGCCAAGGCTGCACCCCATGGCAATGGAAGGCAGGAGAGCCCGGAGGCCAGGCTCGGAAGGGCGTCTAGGTTTGGCCTGTGTGCCAGCTCAGCTGAACTGCAGACCTGGGCCTGGCCGCCTTCCCTTCCTAACCACCCACAGCCTTTTATGCAGTCTGGTCTGGCACCTGCACTGGCCCTGCCTGCCCTCCACACACCACTTTCCTGGAATAGCCTAGCAGGAGGGCCCCGCAGAGCTGCCAATGGAAGAAACAGGAACTGCCAGGCCCCACCCCTGCTACCTGAGCCGGCCAGGACTCTCCTGGGCAGTGCCTCCTCTAAGCCCCTGGCCCACAGACCACCCAGGAAGTGGCCGGCTTGCTCGGCGCGCACAGTGTCACAGGGCAGAGTCCGGCCACTGTTTGTCCAGCAGGGTCTCTGACCTTCCTGGAATCATGCTGCCTCCCCATCCCCCATGCAGAGGCCCAGGCAGATGTGGAAATCGGAGAGTTTTATTAATTTCATAACTGGGAAATTCCATGTGAAAATGCAAAGAATCTAAATGCCCCAGGGGAGGTGGGCAGTCACAGCGGCATCAGCCCTAGGCACCCCTAGCTCCTCGGGGCTCTCCAACTACTAGAAGAGACACTGCACATTTAGAGGCAGCAGGTGGGAGGACAACAGGTCCTGGCAGGGCAGCCCAGGGCTCCGTGGCCCAGATTAAAGTGGCAAAAAGTTCAGGACGCCTTCCAGGTGCTGCCTGAGCCAGGGCTGCAGGCGGAAGAGGTTCATGTGGAAATCTCGCGGGGGCGGGACGCCTTCGGGAGCCTTCCGGCGCACGTTCTTGTCAGGAGCACCATGGCAGGGATTGTAGAGTCCCCAGCTTACCAGGCCAACCTGGCAGAAAGGACAGGGCGGGACGAGGCCCCAGTTCCACACTTGGCTGCCAGGATCCTCGGGATCCTCCGAGCCCCCCTCCCCCAAAGCTTGGACTCCTTACCTGGAAATACCTGAACCTGCGCTCCAGGAAGACTGCTCCCCCGGATTCTCCTGCCGGCCAGGAGAGATGGGGGCCAGGGTCAGGAGGGGGCAGCACACCCGTGGCCCGGCGGCCCTCACCCGATGGCCACTCACCTTTACAGGGGTTGGCGTCATCCTCCTCCCCACTGCACAGGAACTGGTCTGTCACCACCTCCCTGACGTCTGTCAAGTTGGGGAACGTCTTGCTGTCTTGGGACACAGCCTCGATGCAACGTTCCCTCTGCAGTGTGGGTGGCCGGGGGGGGGGGGGGGATGGGACAAGTGGTGGGTGCTGCAGACCTCGGCCAAAGGCAGAAAGCGGCCAGAGGAGGAAAAACGACTCCTGGGGAGCCGCCCCAGGGACCCCGGCTTCTTCAGCCTCTGCCCCTCACCTCGGTCCCCGTCTTGAGGTTCACGTTCAGTTTGTTCCCATTCAGGGCCACAAAATGAGCAGGGATGCTCTGTGGGTTCAGCAGCTCTGCCTCTGCCGTGAACGGGGAGGAGAGGTTGGTAGAGGTCCCTTGACTCCAGCCTGAGAACCACAGAGCAGCACCCCAAAGCCCCGGGGCCTTGTTCTCACCGTGGTCCCTGCAGGTGCTGCCCGGGGCTCTTCGCAGAGCCATATTGGCCTCCATGGTGCAGGGCAGGCAGATGGGCCTGGGGGAAGAGCACGTGTCCCCCAGGCTGGTCCTTGGGGTCCCCTGGGCATCTCGCCTGAGCATGCACCCCTGCAGGGCACCCTCCCACCCAGACTTGGGCACCTGGCGTGACTAGACATCTTCACCCTCTGGGCCAGCTTGAGCAGGGCAATATCATCACCGTAGAACTCCAGGATGCCCTGGTTCTTCTTCGCGTGGACATCAAACCCGGGATGGATCACCTCCTTCTCAATGAGGAATTCCTTGCCCCACCTGGAGCTGGGATCCCCTGGAAATGACATTATGGCTAGGGCTCCTGGAGCGGCCAAGGCTGGGGTGGGGGTGGGAGTCAGGAGCTGGCGCAGCCGCCTTACCCACAATGACCCTCCACATGGAGCGGTCCTCTGCCTGGCGGAAGCAGTGAGCCGCCGTCAGCACCCACTGGTCAGAGATGAGGGCCCCGCGGCAGGTCTCCTGGCTCCTGGGCTGGGGGGTGGGGGGTGGCAGGCGGTATTCAGGGCCAGGCTTGGCCAAGGTCCCACAGCGGCTTCCCTCTGGGGTGCGAGGGTGCTGCGTTTTCGTACCTTGATGGTGACGTGCCAGGGCGCCCTCTCCTGGTCAGAAGCATTGGCTGACATGTTCCCCACCCCACAGATGGTGCTCGTGAGCTTGGAGACATCTGTAGGGTGCGGGTGCGTGAGGATAGTGTTCCCAGCCTGGGCCCACGAGCTCCTCCCGGCCCCCACGCGATGCAGAGCAGGCCGGCCCCGCACCCAGTATGTGCTCGAAGACCTGGCGCACCGCGGCCGCGTTGGGCAGCTTGAAGGCGTGCTTCTCCCCATCCTTCTTGGACGCCAGCTCGTTGAGCTCTGCCCAGTCCACATCCAGGTTGCCCACCCCGATGGCATAGATGTCTGGCGAGGTAGGGGGGTCACCTGAGCTCCGCAGGAAGGATGGAGCTGGGACTCCCGGCGCACGCGAAGACCCAGCGAGCCCGGCTCCCGCCTCCTGGCCCGCGCCTCTCTGGCTTCCTTTCCTCCTCGAGTCCACGATCCTCCCACCCCCCATCCATCCACGCTCACTTCCCGCTCGTTCGGTCTTGGCTCACGTGACGCCTCCCGGCCTGAAGTGTTGGGGCTTCTGGCCCTTGCCCGCCCGCCTCGTTTCACGCCCTGCGGTGAGCCACTTCACCGCATCCCTTGGTGTCCTTTTTACCTAGGGTGGCGCGCCGGGACTGTACAGGGGTCTTTGCGAGTGTGATAGGGGCCCACTGAGGGCCGGGTGAGCCCATGGCTCTGACCCCATCCCTGGCTCTGATGCAGGGGTGGTGGCCATTAGGCCCTAGGCCCAGCGGCCGAGCGTTGACCAGGCTCTTGCCAGCCTTCCCACTTCAGTAAAGAATTTTCAAGCATCTGATCCTGTCTCAGGTGCCAAGGAGGAAGGAATTCCAGTTTGAGTTTTGTCTTCCTTGGGCCACGGTTTAAAGAGAACATACACGTGCGTGTGTGTGTGTGTGTGTGTGTGTGTGTGTGTGTGTGCGCGCGCACGCGCGCATGCATGCGTGCACATAATCAGCTTACCTAGGTGGCAGCAAGGCTAAAATAGGTGCAGGGGACACACCTGCAACCCCAGCTGCTTGGGAAGCTGCAGCGGGAGGGTCAAGAGTTCCATGGCTTGGAGTAAGCGAGATCTTGTCTCAAAGTGAAAATGTTTTTTTAAAGACAGAGGGTGTAGCTCTCTGCACAAAGGCCCTGGGCTCAGTCCTGCTACTGAAAAAGTAAAGGTGATTCCTTTGGGGGCCAAGGTGAGTAAGATCTGTTGCTGCCCTCAGCCTGAGGAAGTGTTCTGTCGGAGGCCGTGGCAGCCAAGGGGTCGCTCAGCTAACTCGCTGCTGGGCGAGGAGTTCTAGGGGCTGTCCCGATTCGGACAATCTGGGTTCGCTCTTTGGGAAAGGTCCCACCATGGGCCCTGACTGCAGGTGCTGAGGCTCTAGGCCATGCCCTGTGGGCGGAGTCTCCGAAGCCCCGCCCACCCCAGGGTCACCCGCCTGAGCAGAGCGTGATCGTCCACCACCACCGAGACCACGGAGCCGCCAGGACACCTTGGGACGCAGACGAGGACCGCAACCCCCACAGGGACACGGGCGACTCACCCAGATAGTCGTTCCTTTTCCGTCTGATGTCTAGCACTTCCTTGATGCGGTTCACCGCCAGCTTGGGCGAGCCACCCATGTTGGACTTCCCTGGAGTGAGAGGGCATCAGGGTGCTCAGCCTGGGGCCTCAGCGCCCCGGACGCGGGGCCTGTGCTTCGTAGACTTTTTGTTCCTTAATTCTGATGCTCTTCCCCAAAATGTGAAGATCCCTTTTTCACAGACCAAAAACTTAGTGCTGGAGGAGCGGCACCATTTGAACGAAATCAGAGGCCAACGGCAGAGCAGAGGCCTCCTCATCCCCTCTGGGCTGCCAAGTCCTCCTGTGCCTCCTGCAGCCGGGCTCGGGAACCCAACCCTCATTAGTGCAGTTCCCCCCAAGTGGGAGCAGGAGCTGAGCATGCTGTGCTGGCTGCTGTCACACAGACCGCCCCGAAAAATCACACAGGAAGGAGCGGGTCTATGTTCTCCCCGTCACGTTTCACCATGATTGTTCTCAATACCACTCCTACTTTATAACTAAGAAGCTGAGGCATACTAAGCTGGGAACACATTCAGGAAATGTTCCATATTTTTTCAGTGTTCTGTAACCTAGGAGAATACCCATGGTTGAAAATAATTGACTCATGGGGCTGGGCAGATAGCTCCGCAGCACAAGCACCTGCTGGGCAAGTGTGAGGTCGTGAGTTTGAACCCTGGTCCCGCAAAAAAAAAAAGAAGAAGAAGAAGAAAGAAAGAAAATAATTGACTCTTTCAAAATAGTTGGGGGAGGCCTAGGAGATAGCTCAGCAGCATAAGAGCCTGCTTGTCAAAGATGAAGTCCTAAGTTCAATCTCTGGTAGAAAGAAAGAAGAGAGAGAGAGAGAGAGAGAGAGAGAGAGAGAGAGAGAGAGAGAGAAGCTGATGGAGGGCCAGATGTGATGGTGCACATCTGGAACCCCAGCACTCAGGAGGCTGGAGGATCATCGCAAATGGGAAGCCAGCTGGGCTGTATAGTGGGAACTTGTCTCAAAAACAACCAGAAAGAAACAGCTGATAGAGATAATTTTGAGCATCTCCAGCACAAAGGAAATAGTGTCTGAGGTTATAAGATACACCAGTTACCCTGATCTGGTCATTTGTACTGTGCCCAATAAATATGTATACTATGGGCTTTATGTTATACTCCATAAATATATAAGAGCTTTTGAAAACTAAATTATGCATGCTAAGCCAGGCATGTGGCACATGCCTATAATCCCAGCACTTGGGCAGCTGAGGCAGGAGGATCGGTGTGAGTTTGAGACCAGCCTGGGCTACAAAAGTGAGCTCAAGGCCAGCCTGAACTGCACAGCAAGACCCCATCTCAAAAGGACAAGAAAAACCACCCCCCTCCATCTGCAAACAATAAGTTATTCCACATTGCAATATGTAATGCGGTAGGGTTCAACTGTAATATAGTTCAACTCATTCTGTTAAAATACATTTGCCATGCAGAGTGAGAAAACCCCAAGGCCCTGGGCACGCCTATTGTCCCAGCACTTGGGAGGCTGAGGCAGGAGGCCCAACCGCCGTACCCACCGTCTGTCAGGAGGATGATGGCGTGTCGGATCTCCTGCCAGGCCCGGGTCTGCATGCCGAGGCGTGCCATTTGGTTATTCATCATGATGTAGACGCTGTTGAGGGCCTTGTAGATGTTGGTCCCAGTGCCATTTTCATGATCTGGAGTATGCCAGAGGAAGGACTCTCTCAGAAACTTACCCTTTCCACCTGGAATGGGGAAAGCTATTCCTCCAACCTCTAGAAATGCAAGCTACCAAATTGCTTAGATAAACTCAGACTTCTACTATCCAGATAGAGATGTCCTCTTCAAACCTTAAAGGCCTTTCTGGCTTTGCAGTGCCTGGTGGCACATGCCTAGAGTCCCAGCACTCAGGAGGCTGAGACAGGAGGATCATCACAAGTTTGAGGCCATCCTGGGATACCTAGTGAGTTCAAGGACAGCCGGAACTACAGAGTGAGGCCCTGTCTCAAAAAGAAAAAGTAAAGCTCATTAAGTAACCCTTGATCCAAACCACCCTCAGACCCACAATTCAAGGATGAGGTTTCCCAAGAACCTAGGCTGTTAGACACCCACTGGCTGCCGCTTGGCTGGTTTCACACAGTGCGTGGGCAAACGATGTCGGGGAGATCAAGTATGGCACCATGGAGGCCGGGCTGCGCGGGGTGGACCTGGAAGGCGCTGGAGCCAGACAGTGCAGCTGGACTGGGGGACCCCGCCAGGGCCCCGGGCCTGGAAGCTAGAGCCTTGGGAGTCCAGTGTCGCCTGAGAGGCCCCACTCCCTTCCCTGGAGTTGTCTCACATCTGTCTGCAAGCACTTGGTCCTCGGCACCCCCTCGTCTGTCACCTTCAGGACCACTGCAGGCTTTTGTCTTTCCCCTTATTGTTTTGAGACAGAATCTCACTACCTAGCCCAGGCTGGCCTCGGACTCCCGCACCTCCGACCTCAGCCTCCCGAGTGCTGGGACCGCAGGCATGTGCCACCACGCCCAGCATTTGGTCCCACACACACCTTTGTAGTTGGCATGATCCAGTCTGTAGGTCACTTCAATCGCGTCCCAGGACATGTCACTCTGGATAGGAACAATGACCTTGGGCTCAGAGGCAAAGGTGATGACAGCGACACTAACGTTGATCTCAAAGCTGAAGATCTGCGGAGCACAGGTGAGAGCAGGCATGAGGGCACCAATGCCACAGGGAGATAGGGACACCATGAGCAGGGGGCCTGAGAAGGCACAGGGCCTGCCTGGGTCGAGACCGGCAGGCCAAGACACGCGCAAGGCACTCGCTTGGCAAACGCCAAGGGAGCACTTTGCTCAACTCGGTGGAAAACATGCTCTGGCTTTCCTTTTCTTTTCTTCTTCTTTTTTTCCTTTTGAGACAGGGTCTCACTATGTAGCTCAGCCTGGCCCTGAACTCAAGACAATCCTCTTGCCTCAGCCTCCTCAGTGCTGAGATTATTACAGGCACAACCCAGGGGGCACAAGCCTGGGTTCTATCTCCAGGCACAGCTGGGAGAGAAATCCATCTCCAAGAGCTATTGTGAAATACCGCATTACAAAACCACGCACAGTCCAGGAACTGAAACTGGTGTTTCCAAGCTCTTCTATTCATGCAGCTTGCCAGTAAAAAATACTTGGGGCACACACCCCAAAGCAGGCATGTGTACAGCTATAAAGGTGAGAAGCGTCTTTCTACTCAAGGGTATTGAATACTTGTCTAAACCCATACAAAAACTGAAATTCTAAAAGGAAAAATGACACGATTAATTTAATTGAAATTAACTTATTTGACAAGGGTACCAGTGTGTGCCTCTCACATCTCCCAAAGGCTGTCTCAATGAATTCCTGAAAAATGAGACATTAGCCCTATTTTTGGGGGGTGTTCTCTGGCTTTGGTTTTGTGAAGCAGGGTCTCCCTGTGTGGCCCAGGGTGGCCTAGTCCTTGTAGCCACCCGCCTGTCTCAGCCTCCCTGTGCACCTCTGGGGTCCCCAAGCACCAGCAGCTAGCATCGTGCCTGACAGGTAGTAGTGAGCCTTTCAGGCATGTTGCGGGGGAACAAGTGTAGTCAGAGGAGCTGCATGAGGGACCCCGCATGCCCTGGGCTCATCTGGGGGCACTTCTGGGAGGGGGCGGCCAGGAGCAGGACTGAGAGCTAGAGCTAGCCCGGCTCCGGGAACCAGGCCTGGCTGCTGACCCTGTCCACCATGAAGGAGGCGCTCTTCTTGAAGATCTCAAAGTCTTCCTCCGACACGCTCTGCGAGGCGTCCAGCAGCAGGTAGAGGTTCAGGTGGCCGGAGCGCTGGATCTGGATTCTGCGGCCCACGTTTTCTGCAGAGATGAGCGAGCGAAGGTCCGGCTCCAGGTCCCTACCGGGACCTCGCCCTCCCCGCCGGGCGGGCAGACACTCACCCTCCTTCTTCTGAGTGGGGTTGGTGGCTCCCAAAATATGTGACAGGGAGGTGCCAAGGGCGGGGGCCACATCCTCAGGGAAGTCATAGGAGTAGGGCTCTGTGGAGAGCGGCGTGGGGATCAGTGGGGGTGGGCTGGGCCAGCCCGTGTCTCGTGTCTCCAGGTCGCCAGGGTCACTTACGGCGGCAGAGAGGCTCCGCCCCACTCCAGACGCCACTGGCCTGGCACTCGCGCTCCGCAGAGCCCGTGAGCACCAGGCCCGAGGAGCAGCTGTAGCTGACCTTGTCCCCGAGGCGGAAGCGGGAGCCCATCCGCACGGCGCCCACCGAGATGCCCGGGTTGGGGCAGTAGCCAGCTGTGGACAGAGATGGAGGTGAGCAGGGCCCCAGGCCTGGCGCTGCTCCACCCGTCGCCGGTCCCGCAGGCAGCGCTAGACCCTCAGAGCTGCAGGTGCCCGTGAGATGGCAGACCTGGAGGCCGAGTTGACCTGCGGACCTGGCGGGAGGACAAAGGGCTCTGCGCTCCGCCCCTCCTGATCTCAGCCCCACTCATCTTCCCGGAGACCCCAGGAAGAGGTGCAGGGGGGCCCCGCCCTCCACACCCCCAGCAGGCACGGAGAGGATACGCAGCAGCCAGAACACTGTGCCCTGCTCCAGGTATGCCAGTGAACAGCCCCGGCCGGGACTAAAGCTATCCTCCTGCCCGCCTAACTGCGCAGCCGACCCCCCACCACCACCACCTGTAGGTCGTTACTCGAAAGAAGCCAAAAGCACAAAAGGCATGCGTGAGAATAGCCTTAGAACTTTACAATTCACAAATAGCCCCACACTGGAAGCAACTGAAATTCTCATCCACAGGGTGAATTAATCTTTTTTTTTTTTTTTTTTGTCTTATTGAGACAGGGTCTCACTATGCAGTTGAGGCTGGCCTTGAGCTCACTTTTGTAGCCCGGGCTGGTCTTGAACTCGCACCAATCCTCCTGCCTCAGCCTCCCCAGTGCTGGGATTACAGGCGTGAGCCACCACGCCCGGCTGAATTAATCATTTATAATATATTTTTAAAATAAAATAGTACACGGTGGTGAGAAAGAATAAAGCACTGACACAGCGATGTGGATGGAGCTAACAGGCCCGCTCACCTGCTCTGTGCAGGCCAAAGTCAGAAAAGGGGTTGCCTGAGGGGACCCTCACTGCTCAGGGCCCTGAGGAAGCCTGCGCTGCAGCTATCAGGAGCTGCTGGCTGTTCTACATGCCTGTGTGGCCCATTTTATAGATGTGGAAATTGAGTCAGAGAGAAGTTAAATAGCTGGCCTGGATGCTGGCAAAGGGAGAGCCGCCAGCCTGTGCCCCAGGCGAGGCCCTGGGCAGCGGCGCCCTCGGGCCATCCTCCCCGTGGTCCTTCCCAAGACCCGGTTCCAAGAACTGCACTGAGCGGGAAAAGCTGGGCCCGCACGTGCCGCGCGGAGCCTTTCTGCCATCTCTGCAGCCCTCGAGACGCCCCCCTCCCACGCTCCTCAGGGGGGCACTCACCCCCATCATCGCACACGGTGGTCTCTCCATCCCACACACCGTTGGGGCGACACTGGCGCACGGGGGAGCCCCGCAGCGTGAAGCCCGCGTCGCACTCGAAGCTCAGGTTGCTGCCCACGGGGTGGGCTCCCAGCCGCGGGGAGTACACGCCGTTCTCAAAGAAGGCGGGCGCGGGACAGCGCACGGCTGGAGGGAGAGAAGGTGCGCAGGGACAGGTGGGGACACCGGCTGCACTCCGAGGAGCTGACGTCAGCCCGGACCCTGCAACGCGCTGTCAGAGCTTGGGCAGCGGACATTATTGTTTTAGGCGACCGGTTGCATATTGGCGATGTCACGGAGTTCAACCCCGCTGATTGGTAGAGTGCTGTGCCCCCTGCTCGGGACTCTCAGGTGTTGGGACTGGGGGGCCCTTCAGGGCCTCCAGAACACTCAGTGTGTAAAAAGTGACCTCCAGCTTGGGTTCTCCGTCGCCATCAGAGCCGGGGCCCCAAATCCTTACAGTGGGCAGGGGGCTGGATGGTCGGCTCAGCACGCCCGGGAGCTGGGTGGGGGTGGCCTGCGGTGCCCGGGGCGGGCACTTAGTCTGCTGAACTATCTCACCGGCTCTCTCTGAGTAATTTATTTTTTTCTTGTTTCAGAATTTTTGTTTGTTTGTTTTATTTATTTTCATGGCCGGCTCAGCCCGCCCTGCGAGCAGGGCTGGCGCAGAATGTGGTGCCGGATTGAACCACGGTCCCTGCAGCCGCCTAAGCTTTCCTAAGCAGGCGCTTTAGACCACTGAGCCATCCTGCTGGGCCCCTCTGAGTAATTTAAAGACAACCACATGTAATTGTTATTCTCTGATTATATTGTTTTGAAATTTTTTTTTTCACTTTAAAGTAGATTTTTTAAAAAAGTCAATTGACCATAAACATTTCAGTCAATTTATGAAACCTGTTTTCTTCATTTATTTATTTGTCTACTTTAAAGGCAATGCTATGGGCCTGGCGGGATGGCTCAGTGGTCTAAAGCACCTGCTTCGGAAAGCTTGGGCGGCTTCAGGGCCCACGGTTTGATCCCCGGCACCACATGCTGTGCCAGCCCTGCCCTCAGGGCGGGCTGAGCCCGCCAAGAAAATAAGTGAATAAACAAAGGTTCTGAAATAAGAAAAAAAAAAAAAAAA